>JASFAX010002723.1:0-44922 GCA_030737875.1 Allium sativum | reverse complement strand
ACGAAATCCTTTAAGGAGGGGAGAATGTAACACCCTGTAGTTTCTATGTTTATTAAAGTAACGAATTAAAGAATACTTAATTGTAAAAGTGAGAACTAAGGGAAACGGGTTATGCCATTGCGTTTGTCTCGGAATTCTGCTTGAGATAGAGTCCTAGTTCGCGTGAATCGGACCCCGTATGAAGAAGTTACGGAGTTCAGAAGATTTTATGTTTAAACAGAAAATTTAATAATTAAATAAACAAAAGCAGTTCGAATTTCAAAATCATGTGAATCAGCTGGGCAGGAAAATTCCCGCCAATAGGGGTCGACTCCCCCTAAGGGGGGGGATCGACATAGGTATCGACCCCCCAAGAGGGGTGTCGACTGGAGTGTTGACCCCCTCGCCCAGATCCAAATAGTGACGATTTCTGACTTGTTGCTGAGTCACTAGGTAATAGGTGGGGATTTCTGGATAGCTCTATCTAGTCTGGATGGTTCTGATTGCTCTTAGGTTGATCTAACGACTCACATAAATCTAACCTTCTATATAAACAATCCCAACCCTCAACCCTAAACCACACAATTTCATTCCAAGGAGCCGCCATGCTGTCTATGGTCAACCTAGCATAGCCACCATTCTTCTCCAACTAGGAAGCAAACTAGAAAGCAAGTTAGAAGCTACGAATTAAATCTAAATTTGAGAATCAATGGTCTACATCAAGTGATAGCTTTTCAATTTCAGAAAACAGATCCCAGAAAACAAGATTTTTCTTTTGTTTGTAAGTTCAGTTATTCTTTAGATGTGAACAATTAAAAGTCAAGATTTGTAATAAAGCGAAACTAGAACTGTACCTAGTTGTAAGAACATGGTGATGCTGATTCATGTCTATTCTTGTGACGATTCTATCATATATGCCTATGAGACTATTGTGGTTTATTGGACCTATCATGTTGTATGCTAAATTGGTGATGAACCTATCATGTTATATATATATATATAAGTTTGGTGATTCTTTCATGTTATGTTACATACAAGTTTTTAGGCTAAGTCATATATGCCTATATGTTTAGATCTACATTCTCATATGTTTAAATCTATGTTAATTTGATCCAAGTCAAATGCAAGTTCACATTTTACATGCCTAATTGGATTTGTGTAATTCTATGTAAGTCCTCGTTCATATGCTTAAGATTCATGTTAATTAGATCCAAAATGCAAGTTCATTGTTTTAGGCCAAATTTATATGACACGTGTTTAGTTAGATCCTTATTATTTTATGTTGTGGGAATGGTACATGCTCATTTCTTTTCCCTTTTGTTTATAAGTTAGGCTAAGTTGCGAGCGCCTAACGTTCTATGTGAATTATGCGAACGTATAACGGAGGTAACGTTGGGAAAACCTTAAATTTCATATTATTGGCATAGTTTGGCCCATAATCATATAAATGATTAGTGGCATAAAATGGTATAATTTATATACCTAAAAATTATGAACATGATTTAGATGGTAAATGGGGCATGAATTGAATGGTAGTAATTGTGGATAATTTACATACAAATATGTAAATTAAGTAAAAAACGAATTATGCCTAACCCGAGGTTAGATTGAGTTACGGTGTAAGACTGTCCGGAACCGCTCGGCACATCCAACAACTGTAACAATATCGATCTAATGTGAGAGATTAGTGCATTAAGCCCAAAAGATCCCGAGTTTAGATTGAGTTGCGGTGTAAGTCTGCCCGGAACCGACCGGCACATCCAGCGACCGCAACAATACATATCTAATGTGAGTGATTGGTGCTTTAATGAATGAATTAAAGCTAAGACAGGAATGGTAAGGTTAAGTTAATTAAGGCAACACTTAACCAATACAACATGTTAACTAAACTGATGGGTGGGGTTAGGTTAATTTTAGAACACTTAACCATTTTAAAATGTTGATTAGGAAACCCTAGTAACAGGGACCCATTTCAGCAGTAACCCACATAGATGTATCACGGTACCCTGAACTAGGCAGGGTGGGGCACGATTACTGAGCTGATTGTAAGTGGTCAAAACAATGGCGGGTGGTGCGTCAGTGTAGGTTCCGACGGAGTGCGGGCATGCACGTACTCCGGAGTGGAAAAAGAAGACACTAGGCATCAGTAGTTATACACTGTGCCTCTTGAATTGTGTCGGTTGCCACCATAGGATTTGATACACCCCATGGTGGGACTAGTACAGGTATCTACAATCAAGTGGGGCCGAATGACACAAGTAGAAAACGTATACGAGTAGGAGCCGATCGATAAAGGGGATCATTTATCTTTAACACATGGTGCTAGTTGAAACACTTGTAAGTGGGTGCAGAGAAATAGTAATGAGTGCGGTAGCATATTCAGTTTTATTATCTTATTTCTAGGGTGCTGTCCTAGGTTCAATTTATTCATGTCATGATCCTTTTTCCTGTTTCCATGCTAAATAATTACTAGACTTACCAGACTCATGTCTGACCCATTTTTCTTTCGTCTTCTTTTCTTCCGTTTCCCCCTCAAGGTCCGCAGGGAGGGAATACTTCAGCTTAGTTCGGACCATTTCCAGCTTGAAGAGAGTAGATGTATTGCTTGGATTCTCTTTCCATGGGCTATGGCTTTGGATACACTCTTATTGGGGATTTATGTTGCCTTATTGTTATTTTATGCTTCTTTATGTTTTAATCAAGACAGAGATTTTGTTGTAATGATTTGGAAGTTGGTTTGAAACAATTGTTGTAATGTTTTGACTGAACCACGTACTTATGAAATAAATTTAGTTTTTCTGCTGTTTATATGTCTGTCTTGTAAATTATCTGTATCTTTTACCTATAATGCTCCACCGAACTTAAGGCATTCCCTTTGTGAGTGACCTTAACGAAGGTGGGGTGTTTCATTTATTCTCTAATTAGCCATTTTGCCCATTCCACTTTTATTTGAACATATTACATTCATATATATATTTTAATTTATTCAAAAACCAAATTGAATTCCGTTTTCAACTCGAGTTTCATATTCGATCTCGAATATGAATTCATAAACCCGATTCACTTATCTAACATCAAATTCAATCCAAACCCCATTAATTAATTATTATACTAATTAGATATCTTTATTTAATAATTAAAAATCTGAATTTTGTTCCAAAAATCACTTTATCTATTTCACTTGAATTCATATTTATTTTATAACTCAAATCTAGATTTTTCTAATAGACTTTCGGATTTTATTTACTTAAAATCCTTTTATTTATTTAAATAAACCGTTATGGTTTTATAATGGTTATGACGCTGTTTTTTCTGGAAGTTTGATTTTGACATAGCTCAAAATATATTCGACCAAATCTAGATTTTTATCTTCCATTAGAAAAATATTATCAAATCGGTCCTGACGATTCTTGTTTCAAAGAATTCCGACTTAAATTGAGTTCTACATACTCAATTAAAGTTCGAAACGCCAACTTACGAACTACAGCACTGCGACGAGTTTGTTTTAACTATATTTAAATATAAACATTTAAAGTTCGTTTAATTTATAAATTTCAACTCTATTCTTATATATTTTAATATATATAAGATCAGCTTTCCAAATCTAAGTTAAACATTTTGATTTTTCTAAATCGTCGATTTTCATAACTCAGTTGTAAATTTATTTACAACTCTATTTATTTTAAGATCCCAATTCCTTTAGAAATAAATTATTTTATAAAATTCGATATAATTGAATTCTAGTTATAAATTCTTTGAATTTAACTCAAATTGGTTTATACTCTGAATTCCGGAATAACATTCGTCATTAGATTTTTGATACAATTTCTAATTCACTTTTAAATTCATACTTGAATTTAAAATCCTAAATTATCCCATAATAATTATCTAATTTTATTTATAAACATCGTTTATAAATTTACTGCCTTGTTTTATATATTAAAACAAGTTCCATTTCAAAATCTATTTGAAACCCGTTTCTTATATTTGGATTATTTTATTTTTTATAACTTTCGTGTGTGTGTGTATATATATATATATATATTGTGTAATCTATTTTCATATTTAATTTCAATTTCTATCTAATACAATTTAGATATCCTTTCTGGATATAATGTATTTTTATAAATTAGATATAGTCGAATTCTAACCATAAATTCGTTTGGATTTATTTTAATCTCATTTACATTCCGGATATCAGAATAAGTTTCATTGTTTATTATTCTAAAACAATTCTCAAATTCTCATTTTTAAATTACCATTTGAATTTAAATATTCATATCTTCAGATGATAATTTATTTCCATTCATTTATAGACACCATTTATAAATTCATTTCAGTTTCCTACATTTATAAACATCGTTTATAAATTCACTTCAGATTCCTGCATTATTTAAATTAAAAACATCGTTTATAAATTCTTTTCAATTTCCCACATTATCCAATTAAAATTTGTTCCATTTAATTTATAAACACCGTTATAAATTTATTACCTGTTTTTATTTCTATTCCATTTGAAATTCAAAATCTATTTTTAGAAAAATAGTTTTTTCAATTTTAAATCTTAAAATCTCATTTCATTATATTTTTATACATCCACATTTAAGCCCAGTGATATTTAAACATTCAAAAACACCCAATTATGAATTTCAAGTTTCTAACACACCATATATGATAATATATATAAAAATAAACAAATAATAATATTTTTGAGGAATCCAGTTGGATCTCTTCAACCTGTTCTCTACATCCACAGATGTTAGCCAACATAAATAATACCCATTCTACTTTAAGGCAGGATATCGCGGTATAGAAGGTCATCCACTATCATATTGTGGTGCGCATAGGGTCATCTACTAATGATCTTGCGAGCATCTGCTATTGGTACTGCGGGAAATATCCAAACCCCAATATATATATATATATATATATATAATAACCACAAACACCAAGCCTAAATAATTAATATATATTTAAATTAGCCACAGTAATATTTCAATGCATCCAAACAACCAATAAATAGTATATAAATAAATAAAAATTCGTTTATAATAGAATCATAAACGAACCAGAAAGTGATTTTACTCACCGTGATTTTTATTTCGATCCATTTCAGTTCCAAATTTAATTCCCGCTTATGTAGTCCACGACTATGGATTTCTTGATTGGCTCTGTTTGATTAAATCTTATATAAAATTAACAAGACATTATTTAATCCATCGAATAATCTATATGAAATAAAAAAATTAATTACTAAATTAAAAATAATTACCTTAATTATTTTAATACCTTCTTCCTTCCTGTTAAACATTAAGACCTCTCTAAACCCATTCCGTGAACAGTAAAAACCCAACTTCATCGTCTCTAATCAACCTCATCACCAGATCATCGACTCCAAATCAATTTCATCGTTACCGTAAGTCCTCCATCATTGTTATCCACTGACCAAACTCAAAGCACCATTTCCACTAACTTCTCCTCAGGTTCGATCTACTTCCGAACATCATATGCTAGCACCAGCAACGGCAGAATAAAATCGCGACTTCCAAGAAAGGCTTTGCGAATTCGAAACACCATACGCTCGATCATCTCTATCAACATCACGCCTTCAACCCTGGCATTGACCCCGTGCCTCGTCATCGCGATGCAAACCATCACCCTCCAGAAATTGCGACGCCCTTCTCCTCCATTCGCATACCAGAACAAAACCCAGCAACGAACACCTCGAACCCCTTATCACACCCAAAGTCGCAACCTCGTTACTCGAGCACTTTTCCAGAACAAATCGAGCTTTGGGGGTCTCGCGGTTTCTTTTTCCTTCTTTTTTTAACATACAGAGCTTCTCATTTTGATTGAGGTAAGAAGGATTTTGATCCATTTTAATTTAGGGAATACTTGATGTATAAACCAACATGAATAGAATACAAGAGGAGGAAATCGATTTGCTGAATTGGGGAAGGCAACATTTTAATTCCCTTTTTAATGGATTCTATTTTGATTGAAAGCGAGAAGGAAAAAACATTGCTTATTTATAAATGGTAAATACTTACGCATGAAGAAACATAATCTATGTAAGGTACATCATAGGTTAGGGTAGGTTATTAATTTGATTTGACTTAGTACTTATCCTTTTAAATTTTAAAATAATATATTTCGAGGTCCTGAACTCCAATTCGAAACACAACAACTAATGTGCCTAGGGTTTAACCACTATTATAAACACTTTGGAACATGTTTTGAAGCCCAATTCGATCACATGGAGAAGATAATAATTTAGATCGATATAAATTTAATTCAAAACATTTAATTCTTAGATAATAAATTATTATTATTATTATTGTTTATACTTCAAATAGAATTTCTATTAATTATTTGAATCAATTTGACTCCGTTTTAAATATCAAATTGAATTATTTAGATTCTCGTATTACGATAATTATATATATTCGAAATAAATCATATTTCGATTATTAAATTGATAACTCAATATAAAAATCGATTTATATTATCAACTCAGTATTTAAAGCAATATTAAATATTTAAAATAAATCGACCAAAAATCCGGGTTGTTACAGTTCCATTTTGGTTGGCTGGTAAGCAGATTATAACAATGCAAAAATTGATAATAACATGGCCTTTTTGCCCTGTTTTCTCTAACGAAAAGCTTCTTGAACTCCTCCTTTGCCATTCATTTCTATTACGAAAAAAGAAATAAGTTTCATAAATAAAAATTATTCAACCACTAACATATATTTTATGAAAACTTACCACATTATCCTTGCCTCACATGCCACTAGGATTGAATTTCTTTATTTTATAAACTTGTGATTCATAAAACAATGTTTGACGACTTATTTTGCTGAATCGATCCTGAATCGCCGACAATGTCTGTAAGCCTTCAGGATGCTTCTCAACGAAAGCAGTCTTAATTTTTTCCAAAACTTAACAGATGATTGGTTATTCCCGGTAACTGAATCTTGTGAGAAATGACAATGGATGTTGTATAGATCGACGTCCTCCTCGCTTTTCCACGGAATAGTTGATTATTTGCTAGGAGAAGTAGTTAGACCATAGTCGGTGTTGTCTTGAGAAAACTGGCTTTCGTCCATCGTCGAATGTGAAAATTCTCCAAAAGGTGAAAACATTATTGAGTTTAAGTTTATTAGGATTTAGTAGATAGAAAGAAAGTGAAATTATATTGTGATATAGAATGTAAGAAAGGAAGTAATTTATAACTGAAAATATAGCCGTTAGAAGAAAATATGATCGCTTTAAAACCGTTAGAAGAAAATATGACCTTTTTATAGTCGTTGGAGGAAAACATGATCGTTTATAGACGTTGGGGACCGAGGAAATAGATGGAGGAAGTAAAACGCCGATTTTTTCGGAGCGCATTGAAAAAACCGATGTTCTATGTCGGCGCGCGGGGCCAATTCCGAATTCAGGATTGACCCTTGAATATTTTGCTGAATGTGTGCGTTGCAAGAAAAGTGTGTCAATAGCTCTGATTTTTTTCTCTTTTGCCACAATATTCTTATGTTGTTGCATTAGACGTGAATGCATTGTTGTAGTTGGAACTCTAGTGCTGTGACATGCAACACCAGTTAAAAGCGTAGCTTTACATATATACAATCCAGCTCAACGATTCGCGTTATCAGCATAAATAAAGCCACGACTATAGATGCATGAATAATCCAATGGTTTAAACCAATGCATGCTTCCATTACGTGAAATTTTGGCGGGATGTTTGCCCTTTCACGAGATACTTTACCGCTCTGCAAGAGCATCTCCAAAAATGTTACAGATCGTAACATTACGATTCGTAATGTTCAGGGGAATATATTTGATATTCCCCAACAGAGGAGAGACGATTTTATCGGCTCGCAAGCTCGCGAGAAGATAAAATCGTCTCGCGACCTCCCCGCGCCTATAAAGGAATGGCGTGGGAGGCAAACTCCCCATCCCCCTTTCAATATCCTCTTTTTAAATGTATTTTTATTCATTACGACGCCGGGATGCCGCCACGCGTAACGAAGATGGGGAGACGGACAGTTCCACGTATGCCAGACGACACATCTAGTCCAACTCACCTTCCTCCATCAGCCGGGACGACGATTGAGGACTTACGGATCCTCCACGAGCTGCCATAGGGATTTACTCATCGATCTTTTACCGTGCTGGCCACCGTTCTGGTATGATTTTTTTTTAATATTTATAGTTATTGAACTGTTAAATAGTGTGCCCAGTTGGTTTTACGTTATAGTTCATTGCATGTATGTTATACATTTTAATAGTGGTTTTATAGTCATTTAACTGTTATAATTTTAATAGACTGAGTACGTCTACCTTCGCGGGAGTTGGGCGAAGTTTATTTTACATGCCCTTGACATATTACCATTACATATTCGAGGGAGGATACTAGCTAGTCCGTTCGGACTCTTTTTACGTATTATACCCCCCAAGTCCTTCGATCGACCTTTGGTAGAGGCCTTATTAGAGAGATGGTGGCCTACGACACAAACTTTTCACTTTCCGGATTTTGAGCTAGGTATCACCCTAGCAGATTTTTACATGCTTATGGGGATTGAGACGGGCCTTCCAGATAGAGTCACTTGTCCATTCGATTCCTTTTTTGAGTCACCCGATTCCTACCTATAGTATTTGCCAGCGGCTCATATAGCTAACGGTGTCATTTCTGTCACATATTTACTTGAGTATATTATAGCGCATCTCGATGTGGTAGATTTCCATGACATAGTATATAAGGCTACCATTTTATACCTTCTTGGTTCGACATTCTTTTCGAACCAACAAAGTACGATTAGACTGGGATACCTAGCAGCACTAGTCGAATTAGAGCAGCTGCATATGATTGATTAGGGCTCTGCCATATTGGGTTATCTATACGTCGCTCATGACTCCTATGCTTTTGGAGAGGTTCGCCAGATGTTCAGTTTTTGGTACATGTTGCTGTGCTAGTACTACGAGTACACGACCAACATGCATCTAGGCATACAACCCACAGCCAGTCATGCTGCCGAGACATTTTTCCCATGCATGCATAGATGGGAAAGTACTCACGGGTTTCGGCGTGCTCCTGCTGGTGTGAGACATGACTTGATGGAGGCTCGTACTCAGTTAGATATAAGGGATAATTCATGTTATGGGAAGACTTTTTTTCCTAATTCAGAAATGTCATGCACGGGTAATGATTGAGATTAAAAGAGTTGTCCTGGCAAAATTGAGGAGGAAGAGAGAGAGATTGCCCCAATTCACGATTTGTACCCGTAACATTTTCCTGAATGTTAGTCCTGGCTCTTTTAATCTCAATCGTTACCCGTGTATGACAGCTCTTCTGATCACCCCCCTCTTCATCTGTTAAACCCGCCTCCTTGAACATTTCACCTCTGACTGCTATTGTTATAAATGGTTAAATCCTCGACCATAGAAAACTGCAGATGTTTGTTTTACCCAGTGGATTTCAATTTCAGGTATATCTAGTTTTGTTACAAATTTAAGTTTCTAGCAGTTTCCGCCTCTTGCTCAATGTATTGTTAGTTTGTGGATTTCCTTATGTTATTGATGGATTGAGTAATTCTATCAGTTGTTATACTGAAGACTTATATTGGATAAAAAAATCGTTTTTTTTCTGATTTAAAAATAAGTTAGATAATAATGATGATTACTATTTATGCTCTTATTCATTTTTTGATATAAAAATGGGAATGGTGTCAGAATAACATTGGATGAGACTAAAGAAGCAAATTGATCGTCAACACTTAATCTAAATGTGCTCAGTGGAGTACTTATGTTAGGATCATGTACTATAGTTTTCTGTCTCACCATACAACCTTTGAAATTCTGTAAATTTATCCGTAGGATGTTTTATCTAATATCGGCAGCGCTCGCTTTAACGATAAGTTATTTTATTTTGTGTTCTACCATCAAAAGGTGGTTTCTCGTTGATTATAGTGAGTTATTCAGTCTCTAAAAGTGTGTTTTACTACAGAATCTTTATATTATTATTTTGTGTACTTTATTACAAATTAAGCATGCATCCTAAATTTATCTATTCGGACTTCTTACATTATGGACTGTTTAAATTGACAAATTGTTCGCTCTTTTTTCCCGTTGATAGTAAAAAATTTAGAAGGAATATTTATGGGTTGTTTTCACTAAATTTCTCTCAATTTTGTCATTTTCATCATAGGCTTCATTTTAGAATTAGTTGTCTTATGTTTCATACCATAATACATGATGCTTCCTATAGTTCGTTTTTATTTGTTGTAGAGAGATATTGCATTGGATAAGCCATAACTGGAAAAGTTCTATGTATCCCTATCTTCTTCGTAATCAACAGTTACAGTATATATAAAAAATATCAAATACTGAATTCAGTTATGCTTATTTTATGTCTAGTATTTGAAATGATAAATAATTCAAGCTTCACTTTTAGGGACCGACGATTAAATGGAGATGGTTAAATTCCATACAACTGAGATTCCTAACATTTCGACTATATGTTTAGTCCTTTCCCAAACAATAGTACATTACAAAGGAAAACGGTTTTAGTTATTAAAATAAAAAATATATTTATAAAACAAACTTCCATTTGATTAGATATGAAAAATAACCACAGTTACATTTGCATAGTGTTTATATATGCGACATGGTTTGACTTTTGATTGAGATGGAAGTTCTTCAGCTATGACTATATAATTTCAGTTCCTGTAAAATGAAACTTTATGTTAAGTAAGAGGTCATTCAGGGTAAAAGAACATTTTGCAAATATTCTTCGAGTTCTCCTGATGGATACTTTATGAACATATGCATACACATGCGTGCATGTATGCATACACACACGTTATATACATTGATACACACACATGCATACACACACATATAGAGCTACTGATGACCATGGCAATGTCAAATGTTCTATTGCTATAGAGCTTATAAGGCTTACTCAGTAAGGGGTACAGTTTAGGACAATATATTCATTACTATAGTCCGTTGCTTCCTTTTTAGGACAATATATTTATAAGGCTTACGTACTACAGTTTAGGACAATGTCAAATATTACTTCCTTTTTATCCTGTGTTTGGATCATTTGTAAAGTATACTTGCTCTTACCTGTGCTTTGTCAATAGTTTCAGAATTTTTTATTTTCATGTTAATGCACTCCTTCAGTTCAACTAACTGGGTATCATTTGTAATCGTGATTCTACATCAACTGGCATGTTGTTCCTGAACAATTAAAGTGGCACCACAATAAGTGTTGAAGATTGACACAGGTATTCCTGCAACTGAAGAATGAATATTTTGGATGGCATGTGTGTGGTATGTAGAATAATTGAATTGTAATTTTAAATTATAAACTTGATCGTATGTGTTGACACTTGTGGTATATTTGAAGAATAGGTAGGATATGTAAAATATTTTAGATAATTTGAATGTGGTGATGAATGTTTTGGATGAGTTTATTCTATGTACAAAACTGGTATTGCAGAATTGTATTTGCTTTCTTCTAATGTAGCATTTTTCGTCTTCTGCTGTTGCATTTACTTTTTTCTTCTGATGTTGCATTTCAAGATAATGGTGTTGCATTAAATAAAATATTATTAATTCCACATGGCATGTGGGCCCCACAGCTGATGTGGCATGTAACACGTGGGTAGTTGACATGTAGAGCTGATGTGGCGTGTGACACGTGGGCATCTTACTTATGCTCAAGGCAACGCTGTGTTTTGTTGCATTACTTGCTGACACTATTGCAATAGGGTTATAATGCAATATTTTCTTTCCGTGGCAGTAGATGGGCAAAAGCATTGCCTTAAAGGGCTAATGCAACGGCCGCAGATGCCACGTCCCTCTGGTGTTACCAATTTGATAAAATGGCCTATGGCAACGTTTTTTCGATCTACGATCATATAAAACTAGTGTCGGATATGCCTACTTTTGTAATAGTGATACTACGCCTCCTAACATCCATTGGGGGGAGGGCATTTCAACAACCAATTCATTATTCAGGATGTGAATAATGGGTTGTTGGAGATGCTTTTACAATTGTGATATTTGATCCAATTGAAAGAGCCGCAACATAACCAAAATATTAAAGAAAAACATAGATATTGTAGTGCTGTAGTAAAAAGCTGCAGTAGAAGCTTCAAAGATGACGTATTAATATAATACTGGGAATAATGATATGCTTCATTTACCGGCCAAAATACATGGTTAATTTGGCTAGGCTAACAATTCTGCATTAAATGAGAACAAGTATGTTCCCCTCACTCCTTGGTACAAAAACAGTAAGGGCAGTGGCGGAGCCAGGGTCCGAGGGTAGAGAGGGCCAAATGTACACAAACATAATATTTGAGTTTAGTTGGGTCAAGTGTCTTCTTTAATAAAGCAATTTTAAAGGCAAAAGCAGACAAATTTGATAAAAAGCACCACAAAAAATAAAATATAAAAAATCTAGTGGAGTATAGTGCCCCCACTAGCCCCTCCCCGCATCCGCCCCTGAGTAATGGATAACATAAGCCGCAGCCATTAGAGGTATCTTGCTATCAGGACATGACAAGCACGAAGAGCATAAGGAGGAGGGTCACTTTACAACCAAAGAGCCCTATGAACCCCAACATCATCCAAAAACTTGTATATATATTTTATTGTCACTTTTGAGAGCAGATCTGCACTGCACATTCTTACATGTATTGAGGTCACTCCTAGCTAAAGAAAAGTAGCACAACACTATTTATCCTCAGCACAATATCATTCAACCAGATGCAATCCAAATAAATACCCAGAGCATAGGCACCTTGCGAAAACAAATCACACATCTAGCAGCCTAAAGCAGTTTAGGACGACTTCACATAAGTGTCTAAGCAAGCACTACAGTATGATGCAAACGTCCCACATTAACTAGTACAACTTCGATCTAAATATGTTGGCAGCACCGTAAGGCCAAAGAGTGACTTCCAACATCCTCCTAAGGTATAGTGCGCTAATCCTTCGTTGCTTCAGATTAGAAGTACACTTCCTCTTGCTTTCCGCTTTGATTTTAGTTGTTCCTCCCTCAATCTCAAACTTCCAACCAATGGCCATGATTCAGAACCCCATATCATTATTTCCCTTCGAAGGCACATCGGTAAGTCTGGCACCTCAATCTAGCAGTATAGATGGATGATATATGGAAGGATCCAAGTGTGGAAATTGAGTTAAAAGAAGAAGTGTAATCACGGAAACACAATACTAATCGACAGAAGGATTCAATCGATTGTGCTGCATGGAATCAAGTTGAAGGGCTACTGTTAGTTGATCAAATTCTCTCTTATCAATCTACGACCATAAAATGGATGAAGGTGCATGTGGATTTGTTTATTTGAACAGTGATTTCGATGATGGCAAGAAACATAGAATTGAAATTTGAAAATCCATTTAACCATGACAAAAGAATTTGAAAAAACTCCTTTATCATGGTTGTGATGATGAGGACATTTGCACATTTTTCTTAGAAATCGGGAAGATTCACCTACCTACACTTTAATGTTGGTCCTTATCCGGACCAAGCAGTGAGCTGAAGTGATTGAGACTCGCATCGATTTGGAAGATTTGCTGCCATCCTAAGTTGGAATAAAATCAAGTCAATATGTTGGAACCTTTTGGCTTCTCTAGTTAAGTAGAAAAAAACTCGCATAACAGAGAGATGCCGAAACCAGAAGCTTGGCTGATCCAAAATCCGACGAAGGGATTAAAGTGGAAACATTAACAATAGTTGCAAGAGGTAGGTGCTTAATACTGCACCAAAGATCCTATCCCTACTCATGTTATAAATGTTGTAATCATTACATATAAAAATATTTGTGTTAATTCCTTTGACATTACCGTTGAAATTCGTAAGTATTGAATGAAATATACTTTGTCCATTGTCCCACATCATAAATAATTTAAGCGAACATAAGCGACTGTTTGGTGAAAGAACACGACAATTAGCAGCATAGTTTTTGACAAAAAGACACTTCACGAGAAGACACTTCATGAAAAGACACTTCCTTTCACCAACGGTCATATTTCCTAGCGGTCATGTCTCAGCGAAAAGACACTTCGTGAAAAGACGCTTCCTTTCACCAACAGTCATATCTCAGCGAAAAGACATTTCCTTTCACCGAAAGAGATGCGACTATACGAAGAGGTACAAGCACGACCCTTCGGAAGAGATGCGACTGTACGAAAAGGTACGAGTACGACCGTTCGGAAGAAATGTGACTATACGAAGAGGTATGGGCACGACCGTTCAAAGAGATGCAGATAAACTATAAATAAGGAGGAAAACTGATCCCTTTCCTCACTTATTCCAATTTGATCTTCCTTCTCTCTTCTCTAGTACTCTTATATAAAATCAGAGAGTGACATACTCATTACAATCTCGTGCAAAATACGTCTATTGTATCTTGGGAGAATTTTGATATAAAATTCTTAAGGAAATTGTTACGACAAGCCTCAGACATCATCCAGTTAAATTTCTATTTTGTATATTTATATACATTATTTCATAATCTTTCCATTTTTTACGTTGTGCTATTTCTTAAAATAGTATAACGTAGTTGCTGTAAATTGATTACAACATATTTATTACTATCATTAGTTAATATTGAATTCCAGAATAGTGGAAATTCGAGTTATAAACTTGTGCGATGAGTTTAAAATTGATTATTCTCTGTTTTGGTATACTAGACATATAACATCTTAAGAATTTTACTGGTTTCTTACTAAAACAGAGATGGCAACAGTTGAATTATCAACAAAAGCTACCATCCATAACAGGCCTGATCCGTTCAAAGGAGATGGGGAAGATTTCACAACATGGCAGAATCAGATGTTGTTTTATCTCACCACACCCAGTTTGCAAAGGTATCTCGAGGAGGAGAAATCGATTCCTGCAGAAGGCAAGGAGTCGGAAGTTACTGCGTGGAAGCATTCCGATTTTCTATGCAGAAACTATATTCTGAGTTATCTCGACAAGCTACTATACAAAGTGTATCAACCTCTAAAGATAGCAAAATCACTCTGGAATGCACTTGCCAAGAATTACAAGACGTAGAATATCAGTCTTAAGAAATTCATTGTAGACAAATCCCCTATTCGAATACATGAACATCAAATTATCATTCATGAACTCGAAGCGGAAGGTCATAAGGTTGGAGAATCGTTTTTGGTTGAAGCCATCACGGGGAAACTGCCGCCTTCATAGAGAGATTACTGCAACTATCTTAAGCATAAGAAAAAGGAAATCTCTTTACAGGATCTCATAAAAAACAAGCGAGGAGACACTTATGACTGAAGCGGCTAAATCCAAAAATAAAAATAAGAATTTCCAGGAGAAAAGGAAATCTCCAGACAACAAACCAGAAGACAATAAAGGAACCAAGAAGTTTAATAGCGAATGTTGGGTTTGTGGAAAGGTTGGACATGCTGCTAGAGATTGCAGACATAAGAAGCAAGGCAACTCAGACGCGAACATAGTGGATAACATGGAAGTAGACGAGTCTAACTTCTTGGTAGTTTTATCTGAATGCAATCTGGTTTAGAATCTTAATCATTGGTTGGTGGAGACAGGCGCTACTCGTCATGTTTGCTTTAACAAATCAATGCTTTCTACATACCAGTAATTTGATCACGAAGAAAAACTCTACATGGATAATTCTGCAGTTTCCATGATCGAAGGCAATGGCACAGTAATCCTCAAGTTTACTTCTAGAAAAACTATCAAGTTGAATGATGTGCTCCACATTCCAGACATCCGGAAGAATCTCATCTCTGGTGCAGTACTATCAAAGAAAGGATTCAAAATGGTCTTCGAGTCAGATAATATGGTTCTGTCCAAAGCTAGAATGTATATTGGAAGGGGATATTTATGTGATGACCTATTTAAGCCAAATGTAGCCGTTGTTGGCAATAAACCTATGTATTTTGATTGTGCTATTAATAAAATTGAAGTTTCATATTTGCTTGAGCTCGAAATTTTACTATGGCATGAAAGATTAGGGCATATAAATTTTCGAATAATGAAAAAGCTGGCAAACTTGGAATTAATTCCTAAATTCCAAGAAGATAAACACTACAAATGTGAGACATGTGTAGAAGCAAAAATGGTCAATAAACCATATCATACTGTTCATAGAAGTACTGAACCACTAGGTTTAGTTCATACAGACTTATGTGATTTTAAATCATTTCCTATAAGAGCTGGAAAAAGTACTTTATTACTTTTATTGATGATTATATGCGATACTGCTATGTATATCTTTTGAATAGCAAAGATGAAGCAATTACATTATTTATTAAAGTACAAGGCTGAGGTAGAAAATTAGTGAAATAAAGAGATCAAAATATTGAGATATGATTGAGGTGGAGAGTATAAATCACCGTTTGAACAATTCCATGTAGAAAATGGAACAATTCATCAAACAACAGCCCCATATTCACCACAACAAAATGATGTTGCTGAGAGAAAGAATAGAACCTTAAAAGATATGATTAATGTGATGCTATTGACCTCTGGCTTACCAATGAACTTGCGGGGGAAGGCCTTAACTATGTTTAATCATATTTTAAATAAGGTTCCTCATAATAAAACAGGAACAATTCCATATGAGTTATGGAAAGGACATAAACCAAGCTTTAAATACCTCATAGTGTGGGGGTGCTTGGCAAAGGTTCCAGTTCCGCCTCCCAAGAAAGTCAAACTTGGACCAAAAACTGTACATTGTTACTATCTAGGGCTAGCCCAAAATAGTAGTGCCTATAGGTTTTTGGTATTAAAGTCTGATATAGCTGATATCAATGTAAATACAATCATTGAATCTAGAGATGCCTCATTCTTTGAAGTTGTGTTTCCACACAAAAGGAATGAAAGAAATGTCCCTAAAAGGATAAGAGAAGAATCAAGTAATTCACATGAAGATCTAACTCATAAGATTGAGGAAATTGAACTTGGAAGAAGTGTAAGGGCTAGAACTTCCAAGATATTTGGTTCAGAATTCCTAACATACATGTTAGACCATGAACCTCAAATGTACAGGGAAGCAATAATATCTTCTCAATCTACATAGTGGAAAGAAGCAATCCAAAGTGAGATTGATTCAATTCTAAGTAATAAAACTTGGGAAGTTGTCGATATTCCACCTGGAATAAAACCAATTGGCTGCAAATGGATTTTCAAAAAGATAATGAAAGCAGATGGTTCTATCGACAAGTATAAAGCCGGAATAGCAGCTATAGGCTATTGTCAAAAAGGAGTAGACTTCTTTGACACATATTCGTCGGTAACACGAATAACCTCTATAAGAATGTTGATATCAATTGGATCCATCTATAACTTAAAAATTCATCAAATAGATGTAAAGACAACACTCTTAAATGGAGATCTCGAAGAGGAGATCTACATGGAGAAATCAGAAGGTTTCATTTCCAAAGGAGATGAAAACAAAGTCTGTAAATTAGTAGAATCATTATATGGACTAGAACAAGCTCCAAACAATGGCACACAAAATTTGATATTGTCATAATGAAAAATGGTTTTCATATAAACGAATGTGATAAATGTGTTTATTATAAACAAGTTGGACAATCATATGTAATGGTTTGTTTATATGTAGACGATGTGCTGATCTTCGCTCCTAACATTTAAGTTATAGAGACCGTAAACAAAATGCTAATCAAATTTTTTGATATGAAAGACTTAGGAGTTAGAGACGTTATTTTGGGAATCAAAATAATAAGAACTCCTAATGGAATTGAATTATATCAGTCACACTATGTAGATAAAGTGATTGAAAGATTTCAAAATTTTGGAATTAAAGGAGTACAAACACCTTTTAACCCATCAGAAGTACTGCATAAAAACACTAAGGAGAGTGTAATGCAACTAGAATATTCTCTTGTAATAGGATGTCTAATGGATCTTATGAATTACACAAGACCAAATATAGCTTATGCAGTAAATCGATTGAGCAGATATACAAGCAATCCAGGAGAAGAACACTGGAAATCACTAATGAGAGTGCTTGGATATTTGAAAATTTCCACAAAATGTTCTTTACATTATAGGAAATATCTTGCCGCCTTAGAAGGATATAGTGATGCAAACTGGATTGCTGATTCAGAGAAATCAAAATCAACTAGTGGTTATGTATTTACCCTAGCAGGAGCAGCAGTGTCATGAAAATCTACTAAACAGACATACATAGCTTGATCCACTATGGAATCAGAGTTCATCGCTTTAGATAAAGCAGACTAAGAAGCAGAATGGCTTTTTCACCTTTTAGAAGATATTCCATTATGGACCAAACATATGCCAGCCATATGCATACACTGTGATAACCAAGTAGCGCTGAGCAGAGCACAAAACTTTGTGTATAATAAAAAGTAATGAAATATTCCTAGACACTATAACACAGTTAGGCAGTTATCCTCAAATGGAACTATTTCCATATATTATGTGAGAACAAATGATAACCTAGCAGATCCATTTACTAAAGGTTTATCAAGAGAGAAAATTGACCGCGCATCGAGGGGAATGGGTTTAAAAGCCTAAACCGACAAGAGTTATCTTATACGGAAACCTATTCTAGCGACTGGAGATCCCACGGACTAGGACCAATAGGCAAACCAATTATGAATAAATCAAGACGTAATGCATTTTTGGACACAGTCCTGCTCCATTCCTATGGTGCACAATATAAATGCATGCCTACAGAAGTATTACAAGGTTAAAACTATGTTTTTTTAATAATGACCATATCTTGAAAATAACAAGTGGGATATATGTAGGATACTATTAATGGTTGCGATCACCTATGTTAGTGTGAGCTGGGTTGGCTCTATGAGAATTTTAAAGGCTTAAATTCTCTATAACACTGGCAAAACCAAGAAGTGTTCAGGACCAAAATGAACACAATCAAAAGATTGGATGAGAAGGGAGTCAATGCTTCGTAAAGTTTCTTGTCTGGATATACAATAACGGCTGAAGATTCAAGATCAAATAATTCACCGATTATCCAAGTTGATCCGACAAGCATTAACTAGGGAAAGTTCAAAGTGAAATGTCTGCTTATCCACGTTTAAGCATTATTCTATATGTACTCTGTGATATTTCGCTTTGTGTGTGGGAAAAGTATATTATCATTCATGTGGGGGATTGTTGGAATTCGTATGTATTGAATGAAATATACTTTGTCTATTGTCCCACATTATAAATAATTTAAGCGAACATGTGCGGCTGTTCAATGAAAGGACCCGACTATTAGCAGCATGTGGTTTTTGCTGAAAAGACACTTCACGAAAAGACATTTTGTTTCACCAACGATCATATTTCCCGATGGTCATATCTCAACGAAAAGACACTTCACAAAAAGACGCTTCCTTTCACCAACGGTTATATCTCAACGAAAAGAAACTTCGCAAAAAGACACTTCCTTTCAACAAAAGAGATGCGACTGTACGAAGAGGTACGAGCACGACCGTTTGAAAGAGATGCGACTGTACGGAGAGGTACGAGCACGACCATTCGGAAGATATGCTGCTATATGAAGAGGTATGGGCACGACCGTTCAAAGGGATGCGGATAAACTATGAATAAAGAGGAAAACTGATCATTTTTTCTCACTTATTCCAATCCGATCTTCCTTCTCTCTTCTCCAATACTCTTATATAAAATCATAGAGTGACATGCTCATTACAATCTCATGCAGAATATGTCTGTTGTATCTTGGGAGAATTTTGAAATAAAATTCTTAAGGAAATTGTTATGAAAAGCCTTAATCATCATCCAGTTAGATTTCTATTTTTATATATTTATATGCATTATTTCATAATCTTTCCATTCTTTGAGTTGTGCTATTTCTTAAAATAGTATAACATAGTGGTTGTAAATTGATTACAACATATTTATTGCTATCATTAGCTAATATTGAATTCCGGAGTAATGGAAATTCGAGTTATATAGTTGTGCGACGAGTTTATAATTGATTATTCTCTGTTTTGGTACACTAGACATGTAACAATTACATATTAGAATAATTAGATGTAAGAATATTAGATGGTCCATAGTATAAAAAATCGATATAATAATTCATATCAAAGCCTAATTGGATGTAGATTTATTAAACATCCTAAACCACCATAAAAATCAATAAGATAGTTATTATATCATATCATAACTGTACTAACAGATATTAGATGGCTTGAACAAGTATTAAAATATCACTATGATAATTATCATATCATAATGAATGTAGAGATATGGGACGGTTTAAATAAATGTCAAAAACCACTATGATGTCTTAATTGGACATAAGGATATTGAACGATGTATAAACCAATCTAAAAATTGTTAATTTTGTTAATGCAGAACACTGACCATACGAATATTAGACAATCGAAACCAATACAAAAACCATGTACATAATTTAAAAATGCTACAGATATGCGACACGATTTCATAGTCAAACGTCAATCCACCCCTAAAAAAGGGGACAACCCATGCAAAGTGCACAAATATGAATATTTACTCCCAAATAGAGGAGCATGTCATATCAAATATGCAGGAAAAACCTGTAAGCTAAGATTTGAGTTTAGGAAGCATGAGTTGCATAAGAATTTTATTTGGAAAATGGTAAGAAGATAATGCATGGAACCTACCGCAACTTATTGATCAAACACGATTCCAGAAACTACTCAAAGCTAGCCTGGTAAACATCTTGAACTAAGATTTACTTCAAGTTAATTAGTTCCTACATGCTCATCAAAAATTAGTGTATGATTATCTGCTTAATGCATCATATTTCACAAATAATCGTAACATGGGTTACATTAAAACCCAAACCGTGATACTATGCCTTATAAAAAATGAATGCAACGCAAAGAATCTGACTTGGATTCATAGTAGGGTTGTTATGGTCGAACCATCAACTGTACTAACCATCTGCGCGATTACGATCTATAAGGATAACAGTTATGGTACCGATTGAAAAAATAGATTATCACGGTTAACCATATCAGCCATAGATGATTGTTTCATGCAATATATGCGTGCATGGTTATTATATATACAACTAAATATATTTGAAAAAAAGTTACAACTATATGTATTTATCATAAATAATACTTATAATTAGAAATATACGTATAAAATGCTTTAAAATTAGAAATACGATGGTTAACCATCATTGATGGTTGCGGTGACGGTTAGTAGAATTTACAACCATCAACAACGGTTAAGGTTACAGTGGATGGTAATAACGATGGTAACAATAACTGTAACACCCCTGATTCATATGAAGAGGCGGTTATAATCTTTCTACAATGGTGGATATTTTAGAATGTGATGTCGGACCATATGCCAATTGAAGAACATGATTATACACAAAAGATAAATCAAGATCGGGCCAAAAACATTGGAAATATCAATGGTATACCTCATATTGATTTCTGTCGATACGTTCTTTATACTAGTAAACATAAATTTTATACCAACGGAGGGAGGCAACAACCGCTAATGGCAGGGGGGCAACGACTTTCAATGGCAGTAACTTTCTGGATTTTCTTTAAGAAATAAAAAAAATATACGTTGGTAGCCATTGGAAACCGTTGATTTCAAAGCCGTTGGTGGTCGTTGGAACCCGTTGCTAAGCCTAAAGATATTGGCAAAACCGCTTCTTCTTGGTTACGTTTCTCTCTCCAAATTTTGCCCTAAACCCTCCTCCCTTCTCAGATTTCTCCCCCACTGCCTCACCATCCACCCCTAGCCTCTCTTACGCCTGGAAGCATCCTCTCCTCTCTAAGTGCAAAATCTCCTATAGTCAAGGTTTAAACCATAATTACTTTTTAATTACATTTGCTAATTTAGGGTCAATTTGTTAGATTACATGTTTATATTGCTTTATTATATGTATAGTTTAGTTTATTGATGTCCAATTCCTATTATTAATCTATGTATTGCAAGTTTATGTGGTTTGTATTACAATTGAATTATGTGCATATAAGTTGAATATATAAGCGATTTTAGGCTTGTTAAGGGACGTTTAGTGGGAGTAGACATAACTAAGTTTATGTTTTCTATAAATTTATCGAAATGACATTTAATTTTATAACGTATGGTTAGTTTGATCGAGTTCTGAAAATGTGCGTATATGTGATAAACTCTGTATACATATAGTTATAAATTGGAATTAAGCCGTTCAAGGCATATTTGGTTTAAAATTTGTTGTTTCACGAGCACCAATTGTAATATATTATAATCATAAATCCTTAGAGTATTTATCGGCCCTGTTTGATAAGTACGGTATATAATCATTATACGGATATTAGTTTTGTTAACCGAATAGACTTCTATATTCATTGTATACAATATTTGTTGAATTTGTCCTTGTATTAGACAAGTTACGAACACAATAATGAAATTAAATCTCGTAAAGCATTTCATTTTAAATGGTTCTCAAAATTTCGAAAGCGCTTCCTTTATGTTTCTTGTGTACACATAGTTGTGTATTTTTCAGGGAACTAAAGTGAAGTGCTGCCTAAATTTTGTTGAATCATTTAAATTGAAAAGATTTACATGATTTAATTATGTTATTATACTTGTAATGGGAGGTAGGATGAACCAACAACAAAGTGTAAATGATTAATTAACATAACATTCATTAATAAATTTGTTTTAATAAAATGTCAATGAAAATTTGTTCACACTTTTTAATTATCTACTTAGGATAAATGGACAATTATTTTACTGATCAGAGTTGAATGTACAAATGAAGAGAAACTGAAGGCTCAATAAGTGAACAATTTATTAATGGTGTTGGCATGTTCATTGATTTAGCTTTAAGTAATAACGAAAATGACGAAGAAATCCGTTATCCATGTAGTAGATGCAAATTGTTAAAACATTTGATACCACATATGGTTAGAGTTCATTTGCGTCAGTATGGTTTTGTGTCGAACTATTTGATTTCGGATCGTCATGAAGAACAGTTAGCATCTACTTCTGTATAAGTTGAGGAGGTAGTGAATAATACAATGAATCTCGTAGAACATATGGTTGAAGATGTTGCATGTTCAATGTTCCATGTTCCACAATTTACAAATGACGATGGTAATGCTAAGAAGAACCAAATATTGGAGCCAAAAAAATATATGATTTATTTGATGCCGGGATATAACCCATTTGGGAAGGTTGTACAAGCGGAACTCAATTATCAGTAATTGTTGATTACATTGCAATGAAATCTAAATACAACCTCACAGAAGCTGGATTTACTGTTGTTGTACAAGCTGTGAAGCGGCATATGCCTCTCAATAATTTAATGTGCGAAATCTTTATGAAGTAAAAAAATGATGTCTACTTTTGGTTTACCATATGAAAAAATATATACATGTCTAAATGGTTGCATGCTGTTTTCGAAGGAAAATATCAACCTTAAGAATTGTAAAATATATAGTCAGGGAAGATACAAACAAGGAAGAAAAAGGGAAAGGAAGTCCCATATAAATGTACGCGTTATTTACCTATTACTCCTAGATTTCAAAGGTTATATGCATTCTCTGTAACCGTGCAACATATGAGATGACAGAGTGTGAGAACATAGGAAGAACGTATGTTAACACACCCAGTTGATGGGGAAACATGAAAGCATTTTGACCAGAAATATCTCGATTTTGTATCCAAGAGTCGTAACGTTATACTTGGTTTATTTACTGATGGATTTTCACCATTTTCTCAATTTAGTACTAAATATTTGTCCTGGCCTATAATTGTCACACCTTATAATTTACCTCCGTGGATGTGACTCCTTGTATGTTTCTCATAGTTGTCGTCTCTGGTCCTGATGACTCAACACAAGGAATCAATGTTTATTTACAACCTTTGATTGAAAAATTAAAAATATTGTGGTATGAAGGAGTAGAAACATGTGATATTTCACAAAAAAGGAACTTTTGCATGTATGCTTCTTTATTGTGTACAATCCGTGAATGTCGACGTATGCAATGCTTTCAGGTTGGAGTACGGCTGTCGTCTAGCTGGTCCTTACTACATGTAAGAAACACGAGCATTTTCTTTACCTCGTGAAAAGAAAATTTTGTGGTTTAACTGTCGTCAATGTGTTCTTAATATTAATCGTCCTTTTAGAAGAGATAAAAAAAATTTTACAGCTAAGAGGCATGAAACTTTGAGACCACTTACGGTTTGTTCAAGTGAAGATATTTATGAATTGTAAAGGAATATCCAAAGATACATGAAACTGGAGAACAAATTGAAATCACTACACTAGAAAACGCTTTTAATAGCATTTGAAAAACATTGTGGAAGGTTATTACAGCGCAGTTATAAATGTTGTATCATGACATGCGGTCGTAATCCTGAAATTTTCAACAATGGAATATAAACGCTGTTAAAATTTAATTTTTACAATGATTTACCCAAGTAGTTAATACTTTATATACAATGTTTTTTAATCATTTTTTTAAAAATTAGATAGCGTTTTATACTTGTTGTCAAACTGCACACATTCACACATAAACTTTCAACATCCAATAAAAAACGCTGCTATTAATTTTATAACAACGTTTATTACGCGCTGTAAAAATGGTTAACTTTGGTTTTATCAACAATTATGAAATGTTGTGATCAATATTTGCACAACAATTTATTCATGCTGTAGTAATACGCACAAGCTTCACAAAGAACTTACAACACTTTTTTAAACGTTGTCGTTTGTTGGTGCTAATTTTACAACATTCATATCATGTTGTTACATTTGCACACATATCATTACCCTAAACTGTACTTTCATTATGTTTCAAGTGCATCACATATGCAATTAAACAAAAATTAATCATATAAAAACACAACTAGTAGCCGCTTCCATTAATTAAATTGAACGAAATCCGTAAACAAAGTTTACATAGGTTCATAAACAAAGATGGTACTTAAACAACATTACACAAAGCCACAATACCTACAAACAAGTTTGCACTAATTATTAGATGGAATGTACAATCAAAAGTCTTTTCATGTGCTTACTACATGATACCAAAATAAACTTGAAGAACACATCATCTCATGCATTTCTTGCATCAACATTTTTCACCTGCCTACAAGGATGAAATTTAACGGTTAGTGATCAAATATAAATTTAAAATTAGCATATTTATAATAACTACTACAAAATAATACCATGTTTCAAATAGCAAGCTATGGTACAGTATGAGTTTCAAAGCGCTTGTTGTTTCAAACAACAAGCACATGATACAGTATGAGTTTCAAAGGGGTTGCAGTTTCGAAACAGCAAGCGCAAGCTTGCTGTCCCATGACAACAAGCCGGAGCTTGTTGTTCCGAGACAACAAACCGGAGCTTTGCTGTTCTTAAACAAAGATATGTAAAGTTAGACATTACTATAAGGTATCTTTGCACACATTCAAGCAAATATAATTTTACCTTAGCACTACATTGGTTGTTTTCAAGAGATTTTTACAAGCTGAAAATAATTTCTTATAATCTTCTCTTATTTGCAAGTAAGTTAATGACATGCATGATGTGCAAATACGTAAGCCATTGCCGCTAACTTATAGCCAAAATGATGGAAGTGGAGGTGAGGGCTATGTATATTTTTGATGATACAAAATTGTTGAAAGGGAAGATAAAGGGGGTAACTATAGTACTTAAAAAAGATACTTGGGAACCATATTTCAAACTTATTTGGTTATTATTGGTGATTAGTATCATTGAAATGATATGAATATTATCACTTCTATTTTGATAATACTATTTGTTAATATTTTTATTTACACATTTATTACCATGATGGAATTATTTATAAGAGCTTTCGAACACTTTTTTTACTATTGTATTACTAGCTAGTGGCTAGATATATATCTATATTTAGCTGTGAAATGTTATTTTATAAGCAAAAATATCACCTGCACGGCTATTATAAATTTTAGTTGATAATCATTATTATAACTATTATTATTATAGAATATTTGATTATATTTTATATTTTTATATACTTTAGTTAATTTATCTAAAGTAAACTTCTTCATTTTTATAAAATTAGTTAGCTTAATTAAATTTTTATAACACTTAGTTAATTTTCATAAACCTATTAAATAATTATTAATTATTATTAGTATTATTATTATTACAGAATATTTGGTTTTTTTCTATATTTTTATACGCTTTAATGAATTTTTATAAAATTAATTAACTTTGTTAAATTTTTATAATACTTAGTTAACTTTATAAATCTTAGTTAATTTATTATTATTATAAATCTTATTATTAGTATTATTATAGAATTTTTAGTTAGTTTCATATTTTTATATATTTAGTTAATTTTTATAAACTAAGCCTGTTAATTTTTATAGAAATTAATTAACTTATTTAATTTTAATAATACTTAACTATTTTTTATAAACTTATCTAATATTTATAAACCTTGGTTAACTCAGTATTATTATTATAAAAATATTGATAATTACGATAATATTTAAGATAATATGTGGTATATAAAATTTTGTTTTGTTTTACATTTTTATATACTTAACTAATTTTTATAAACTAAACTTGTTATTTTTATAAAACTTAGTTAATTATTCATAATATTTAGCTAAATTTTATAAAGTGGAAAACTTATTTAATACTTATAAATTTAAGTTAATTCATTATCATTATAAATCTTTTTTAACTTATTTAAATAAAACAAAAAAAATTGCAAATGAGGGAGAGATTATCCTTGTTACAACCATCTAACTCAATCTTTATCAAATAGAACAACAAGCAAACTAGACCATAATAGAACAAAAGGTGAACTTACATAATGAATGGTTTACGGGTATGATAAAAACCATAGGTGAAATTATAGTTTACGGGTATGAATAGTTCATAATTTCTTCTAGGATATCACAGCTAGAATTTGCACAGCTTTGCAGCACAGTTAAAAGGTGCATTTTCTTGGTCAAGTATGACAAGAATGATAAAATCTTGTGTATTGCAAATCACTTTGTAACACAGAAACATGCCATAATTTTTAACTGCACAAACAGAAATTTGAAAAATATATTCATCGTTTATTATCGTTACGTTCGACATAAAGGGACATTAAAGGTATAAGTCAATTTTAACTTGTATACTCACAAGGCATTCTTTTATATTGTAATTATCTTCCATAAGAAAAACTTGAATTTTATTGTATTCTCATTCTTCACAAGAGTAGACAAATAAATTAAAGACCGAATTTGTTGGTTAATGCTGTTTTATCTTACTGAATTTAGATTAAAGCAATCCAACTTGTAGTAATTATTAGATAAGCTATTAAGAGGATTTTGGCATCTTTTACATGCGTACTTCAAGCAATAAGAGTGTACATACAAACTTTCACAAATAATGACATAATAATATGAAGAAAAAGAGAATGTAATATGTATCCTTTGAAAGTTGGAAAATACACTGGATTAATAATAATCTGAAAGTAAAACGGATACTTTTACATTCCGCAAACAGATACTACATGGCATAATATAAATTACACACATATTTATGTATGTATATATACATATATGTCTCTAATATATGGACAATCATATATATATATATATACATACACACACACACACACACACACACACATATATATATATATATATATATATAAGTGTAGAAGCAACATACCTTAGTTCCACCTCCTATCATTCAAAACTAGCACAAAGAAGATTCTCTAAATAGGTAGTGTCAGACTATACCAGTTTTTCATTTTCCCAATAGAATATCCTATGCGAATGGCTGGCTATTTTTTTAAAACGGAAAAAAACCAAAGTGGTTAACACTTTTAACATGGAATAAATATATACCAACTATAATAATAAAAAGGTATTGATTCTTGGATGCTAATAAATCTCTACACTTATTCATAATGTACTTAATCAGTTATGCATAAGTACTAATACGTTTTCATAGTAAAAACGAATCTTACAAAATCTAAGATAGTATAGCCTCACTTTACAAACTAGTGTCTCGATTAAGCCATCCATTTTTCTATAGAGCAGTGAACTAAACATGAGTACTTGAAAGTTTTTATTACTTCTAAATGAGTTTGTTTAGAATGAAATAGAGTAAAAATGTATAATTTTCTGGTTAATTCAACTCACTTCATAATTTTGATTAGATTTTAATTGTTAATCCAAATGTATAATTCACAGACCACACACTAGTTGAATTTTCACTACCTAGAAAATCTGAGAAACAGTTACTCTAGTCCTAAATTACAAGGTTTCACTGAGTCTTGCAAAGGTGAATGAGTGTAAAGAAACTATTTAAAGGTCGAATTGAACTTTTTAAAAGGGAAATAAAAGAAAGTAAATTATTGTAGGAGTTCCACCAACTTTTTGGAGAGGCGGACATATCATAGAAGATTGACTGAATCAACAATCTTTAAGGCAACTGGAATATTAACAGTTATTTTGGTTTGACCCATACTACCTACATCCTGTGAGTTGATTAGCGAAATAAGTAATCATACAACTTTGAATTTCCCTAATTCATAGCCCATACTATTTCTCAACCCACATCTTGTCATGCTTAACCAATACTATAGCCTGACTTAGTGATAAGAA
Organism: Allium sativum; assembly: GCA_030737875.1. Lineage (NCBI taxonomy): Eukaryota > Viridiplantae > Streptophyta > Magnoliopsida > Asparagales > Amaryllidaceae > Allium > Allium sativum. The sequence goes on along the minus strand of JASFAX010002723.1, from coordinate 16,277 downwards.
AGCCAATACAAAACTATAACAGATAAGATTTAGTGTTACGATGAGGGAAAAATCAATGTTAAATCACCAAGCTTATTTGCCATCACTTGGTAAAAACTAATGAATGTACGAAGAAATGGAGCTTTAGGTATTTTGTTCCCCAACACTACTTTTTTAAATGTAAATTATTTTTAGATGGCAATCGATCCTTTTACATGCAATAAATCCAAAGGATGGCTTTACCAGTAAAAGGCGAAGATGTGAGCTACATAAAATATTCTTGGATACATATTGTCAACAATCATGTTGTATTATTTTCTTTTTCAATGGTTTTACAGTATAAAAATAAATGTTATATACTTTAGGATAAATCGAATGAGTTTCATTTTTCAGTTAAGTAATCATAGTTAAATTTATGTTGAAGACATTCGAATCATATAAGAGAGATGATCGTTCACAGTATAAACTACTTAAAACTGCGAGCATAATATGACTACAAAAATCAATAAAAAAAAACTGGAATCTTTCCATTACCAAATGTTCTATAACCTATGAGAATTGCACGCCATTGTCGTGTAATGCTCCTGCTAGAACTTCACTTGCACTTGTGCTCCCTTCATTTATTTATATGTTACTGTACCAAATTAGAAGACCGGTAAGGGTATGATTGCTTTAGCAATTTAAAGCATCAATATAATACACATTAATTAACTATATCAATAAAGATCAAACAATGACTTACAAGAACAACATGTAGATCATGAGTTAAAGCATGACCATTTTCCATGGTGATGGGTAAAATGTTTCCTTCTCTATCAATTGCATTTGCCAATGTTTCATCTAACCATGTTTGTGCAACTCTAGTCAAGCTTTCACTAGACACCCTGTAAACATATCATACATTCATGTTTTATGGTAGTTTATGGCAATTTTCTCCAAGCACATGATACATTAACATAATATCGTACTAATAGGGTTATTTCGAAGATCAAGAATATATGACTAGATGCTTTGATTTTCCAGTTCTTAAATTGCGCTCTCCATTTCACTGGCAGCAGCATGATCATATTGGTTGTTAATGAGTGTAGTTAGTTTGAAAGAATAAATGCTGTAACCACATACATATAAGCACACACACAGAAGTCCAGACTATTTTGTATTATACTATTAAACATTTTGATTTTATGAGTATCAGAGAAAATGCAGATAGATGCACATATACAGCCTTAAATTCATTGATATAAAGGGAAAAACCATGAACAAAAAATGGTATCACGTACTTACAATTGGAATCGATCACTTTATAAAAAATGGTTTTCACTGTTGCACTTAGGGTTAAAAAAGGATGGAGTAAAAGCAGGGTAATTTATTTGAACTTGTCAGTGGTATTGCATGAAACTAACATGAAATCTGATCATTACAAGAACAAACAGACATAACATAAACTTAGGTTTTACTGATATGCAAACACATCTACTAAATTGTTCTAGAAAATACATGTCAAAAATAATAGTGAATACATACAAAAGGACAATCTCCTCATTACATGAATCCATTATGTCCTTTTTATATCAAGTTATGTATGGAAGTTTCTTTTTATATCCACTTGGACTTCCTTTGCATCTCGGGTTTTTGTTGAATTGGTGTTCGGTTTGGGTCTCCTCCTTCTATCCGATTTGGTTCGGGTATCCTCCTCCTTTCCGGTTCGGTTCAAGCCTCCTTCTCTTATTTAGATCAGTTCGGGTCTCATTCTCTCCTTCTCCTATCCGGTTCGGTTCGAGTCTCCCTTTCCTATCCGGTTTGGTTTGGGTCTCCTTCTCCTATCCGGATCGGTTCGGGTGTCTTTCTCCTATCTGGATCGGTTCAAGTCTCTTTTTCCTATCCAGATGGTTCGGGTCTCTTTCTACTAACTGGCTCGGATCGGGTCTCCCTCCTAACTGGTTCAGATCGGGTCTTCCTCCTAACCGGACCTGAAAATCTACGACTTTTTCCAGTAAGCTATTTTCGCCAAACGACGGCGTTTTCAACCATTCTAACCTTCATATGACATCACAAAACATTCCAAACAGCAGTAAAAACATATAGAATCAATCAAAACATCATTCACATGAAATATTTTAGATTAAACATACCCAAAAAGCATGATTTTCCCCTTAATCCCCTTAACCATGTTTTTACTATAGGATTAGCAAACATAATCCAAATTAACCCAAATTTTCACCAGTGACATAAAATAATATTTAAGAATTTCTACATATTTTTCCACATTTTTATGATGCATATTTTCGCTAATTATTAATAATCACCCCTAATTAGCCGTAATTAGTGAATAAACATGCTAATCACTCACCTTAGCCACAAATAAATTTCAGATATGAAAACTCCACTAATTTGGGTCGACTTCCTATGTGTTCCAGCAGCTCTATCTCGATTTTGGTGCTAATCCGCCTTAATTTGATGTAGTTTTTCTTAATTTGTGATTGGGAAGTGATTAGGGATGAATATAGAAGGTGGAGGCCATTACTAGGGTTAGAGGAAGATAAGTGGCAGCTGGAAAAATGAAAATGAATCATCCTCTAACTCTTTTCAGCCCTCCCATAGCCCTAATTCCGAAATAGGTTATGGATCTAACCACTAATCACCTAATTAAGTCCGATTAAGCTGTTTTTTCATCTTTAAACCTTATTTCAACCATATCTCCCAAACGGTAAGTCCGTTTGATTAATGTGAGCACTCTACGGAAAGGTAAACCATCATCCGAATCTAATGGAGGTGGTTTCAGGTCAAAACTTCTTACCAATCAAAAGTTATAGGTGAAACAAGATTCGTCAGGGGCAAAATGGTCATTTAAAATTCGGAAAAAAATGTGAACATGGAAACGACCCTAATAGTCATTTCCCAAAGTTACACGACCATACGACTTCATATGAAAATAAAATAAATATTTTACGATCCTTCGATGCGTAGAAAGCGGGTCGTTACATACTATATTAAAAATTGATCATCTTCGTAAACTTGAAGAATAAATCCCTATATTGCTCTGCAGACTGGAAAAAATATTTCCCCTAGGTTTTTTAATGTTATGGAGCATTTACCTATTCATCTTCCAACAGAAGCACATCTTCGAGGGTTTGTGCAATATGGATGGATTTGTCCATTTGAAAGATATATTAATATTTAGTTCATTAAATATTGGTTAATTAAATATATAAAAAAAATTAATTTAAAATAATTCTTAGTAGGCACTTAAATCATCTAAAGAAAAAAGTGAGACAGAAAGCTCGAGCTAAAGGTTTGGTTTGTAAATCATACATCGAAGAAAAAGCTTCGTTTTTTCCTCTTATTATTTTAGTGACCATGTGAACATACCATTTAAAATTACTACGTGTAATGAGGAAGGCATTGATCATGTTGATTGTTAAGCGACTTTATCTATTTTTTTAAAACATGGTTGACCTTCTGGTAAATGTGTAAAAGTATGGCTAGATGATAGGGATTATTATCAGCACACACATATATTCTTCTCAACTACTTTGAGGTTGCACTGTTTGTTAGGTAATAAACTTATATTCGCCATATTAGATTTATATCATCTATACATGTGTATATACAAATATGCACATGTGTATCTTAGTCATAATGTAATATTTGTTCTATATTTGCAGCATTTACGAATCACAACATCCAAACTGCGATATCAGCAAAGAATTCGCTACTTGGTTTTCTAATTAAGTTTTTGATACAACAAATTGTGTTGTTGACGAAGGATTGAAACATTTAGCCATGAGACCAAAAAGGAAAGTCAAGACATATCCAATATTTTTTATCGATAAATATAAATTTAATAGCAAACAAAATGGTGCTGAAAAATTAACTAACAATACTGGTGTATCTCTTAAAGGTAGTGATGATCAAATGACTATATAAATGATTTTCATGACGTGCTAACCCAGATTTTGCAATTGACATATTTCACATGACCAACAGTAGAAGTATTTTTGTTTAAATGCAATTGATTCAGCAATGTTCTAGGTTCTGGAATCAACGTGCATCAAAGTATAATATTACAGAAATAAAAATACTTCATATTATTATAAGTACGGTCTTTTTGTACTGGAAAAACAAGCTCATCAAGTTTATTACGCTGCTTAATGTTCTTGGTAAGGGGAGTGTTAATGCATAAGACATAAACCAGCATGACTGATAAGGCTGGTAACATTTTAATGCCTACTCCTAAGTGGAGTTCACTATTTGACAATAATCCTATAAATAGGGTATCCTATAAGCCGTATGAATTTGAATATGGCGAGAAAGGTATTGATGAACTACCGGCTATGGTTATTGAGGCAGGTAAGGAGTTTTGGTCTGATTACCTTATGAGGTTTTTGTTAGGTCTGCCTCGTTCTTATGTAGTTATTATGAAGTAATGTGGTATGAAGTGGCAAATCAGATGTAGTCTTAATGTTCGGTTAGACAGATTTATGTTTTTTCTTAAGTTCTCTCTTTTCGAGGAATGTCTTCGTGTTCTTAGTCTTGAGCCAACTATTATTAGTAGAAAACCCTTTATTATTACTCCTAGGAACTCCAGAGCCAATAGAGATAGGGAGAAGGTCTTATCTATTCCGATCTAGACTTATTTCTCTCATATTTCATATGTTCTCCAATCCCTGATAGGCTTAAATTGGATAATGAACAAAATAGGGAAGCTCAAATGCTTCGATGCAAGCACGGTTACGAGGAGAAAGTTGTTTTACATAAAAGCCCTAACTGAAATTACACAGGCTAAACCTCTCCTGAGACTATCCAAGTCCGTTTAGACACAGATTATGTTGTAGAGGTGCATGTTAGGTATGGTTGGAAGCCAGATATTATCTTTACTTATCACGCATTTGGACATCTTCTGGACTCTTGCTCTTGGATTCCTACGGCTACCATCTCGTTGCCTGTCCCTTTTGCCGCTCGTGTTCCTTTACCTCGCCCCTACTATGAAGTGGGTCCCAAAGGTTACCCCTTTAGTTACCCCTCCGGTTTAGACGGTTGTTTTGGCTGTTACATTTCCTGATAAGTCTATTGATGTTGATACTTCATCTGTTAAGACTTCGACTTGTGACGATATTTATTGGACTTCGGATGATCATTCATGGATCCATAACAGTTCTGGGATGCGATATGCTCCATCTGATGACATGTACTATAAATATGTAACTGACATTGAAGATGACTTTAGGAAGTTGACTTATCAGATCCTGGGTGATGGTTTTGAGCTCATTGCGTATGGTGAGCTAGGTGAGTTGAATATGTCTCTATTCGATATATTACTACTTGGGACCGTGTTGTGAAATTTCATAGTCCAAACCCTTGTTTTGTTCTTATCCTTACTATACTTTTTACAGAGTACGTCAATGTTATAGGATCAAGTGATGATTCTAGTTATTCTACCTTTGATGAGGATTAACTATAATATGTAGTAGTAGAAACTCTTAGTTTCTCTCCTATCTTGTATTGTTATACTATTTTAGCACTTCAAACCAGATTGGAGTTCTATATCTGTGCAGTAACCTTTTCCTTTTTCCCTAATAAAGTGGAACGACCACTACAAACCATCTATATTTTACAAAAAAAAGACAAAACTAATTGGTCGGCTGTTTTTAAAACAAAGGAAAGGTTTCTTTTGATGGATGGAATATTTTCGATGAATAAGCTTATCAAGCAGATGTCGAGGAAAATAGAGGAATAGTAATAACTGACAATCAAACTAATTTTGGACATCTAAACGATGAATCAAATGCATTATTTGAAGCATTTGAGACTTGGAGAATCAAAATATAAAGGAGGAAATAGAGTTAGAATCTGAAAGTGACGGGGACTGATCAATAATCCTCATTTTAAGAAGGTATTTTTTTAATGTTACACTATTTTCATTAAATGATATGTTATGCTAACATGATAATGTTTGTTTGAGTACTACATAGTCTTCTTATGTTATGCCATGATGTTTGTTTTACATAGTTCTTTTATGTTATGTTACAATATTCGTCTGTAACAAGTACTACAAACATGATGTCATGTAGACATATAGCTTCACATTCTGGGTGTCTTTCTGCTTCTCATCCTCCACTAGGGGGTGATAGTGGTGGTCCATCACAGAAGCTATCACCTCATGTGGTGTGGCGTCAGCAAAAAGCCAATGGAGGGTAAGTATTAAGTTTCAAATATAAATTTCATTTATGTACAATATATTATAAATATATATAGTATCCATCAAATATTAAATGTATTTTCTCTTTTAACATAGTGCTTTTGAGTTAGAGCCCTCCACCATAGTCCTGGGGATATTCCGACGGGCTTACATGAGTTGCGTGACGCCATATTGACCTAAGTTGATGTTGGTACCAGATAATTTTAAGGATACTATTTGGTAGGATTTTTTAGTACATGTGATATATCAATAATTACATTAAGTAGTTATGCTCCTATTTTATCAATTTATGTTTATGCTATTTCTCATAAATGTAGGGTTCAATGGACTTCGACGAAACAGATACCCCCTCGTCCGGCGCCATTGGAACAGTAAAGTTGCAAAAAGTTACAGAGAAACATTAAATAGCATAAAATAAGCTAAAAAGGCAAGTTGGATGAGCGTTAATGTGTGGGATGATCTTCACACCTGGTGGAATAACGAGCAGTTTTAGGTCAATTTACAGCATATGTAATTTAAATTGTTCTATTCAATTAATATATAAATTAGAATAAAACATGGTTTTTAACTTAAATTTATAGGCCAAGTCTCAGAGAAATTTAACAAATAAGAGCAAGAACTCTGTTACACATCCCGGTGGTCCAAGTCGTTCCAACGTCATCGTGGAGACTTAACATGTTTATTAATTACACAATTAAACATTTTAAGTTATAAGTTGTTAAAAGACATACAACATAACAATATATAATATATATTTACATATATGCATATTTCAAGAGAGACAACGTGGTGCTCTTGTGTCGTATTGGGATATTTTCGCGCATACACATGCGGTGAGACAGACCGACGATTCATGCTCAGTTTCCTACTCTTGGGACCATGATGACAAAGTAGGTACTGCATATGTAAATATAACATAGTTAACTTAAAGTTATAATTTAATTAAAATATTGTTATCTAAATTCAATTGGATTTTGTATAACACAAATGGTTCCATCAACAATGGGCACAAATGCTTGAGGACACTGGAAAGGCCGAGTTGATTGTTGATGAGAAGGATTTGATTTTTGATGCTGTCATGGATCCACTAACCGACAATAGACACTATGGTTTTGGGAACCAAGCGGTAAAAGAAACTGAAATTTACTTGAATTGCTATTATGAAACACTGAAAATTTTAAATTTTTTATAGGTTAAGACATCTCAAAAGTCGCACCAGAGGGCTGAGGACAAGGAGGAGATTGCACAGCTACGAGTCCAGATCGTCGAGCTTACTGAGCATGATCGCTGCCGCGAAGAATAGATGGAGCAACTTATCTAGCGTTTAATGGAGTTCATAGCCATGTACGATACGTTTCCTTCATCATTTGGTGGTTCCGGAGGAAAGCGACTTGAGGTTGGTTTGTTTCGTTTTGTTGTTATACATACATACATGCATACATGTATATGCACACACACATACACATATACGCTTTGAGTGGGTGAGAACTTGCTTGATATATTATGATGGTTTGTATATGTTGTTGTTGTGGTAGTGATGATGGTTTGTTTTGATTTGATGACGTTGGTTTGTTGGATGTTTGTAAATATTGGTTTATGTTATGTGTATTGGACTTTATGTGTATAATTTGGATTTAATATTACTTTTGGGTATATATGATAGTGTGATTGTGATGTATATGCTCGAAATGGAGCTATTTTGATATATATATATATATATATATATATATATATATATATATATATATATATATGATATATATATATATGATATATATATATATATGAGATTGTAGGGTAGTTGAAAGTAAGAAATCTGAAATCTAGAAAATAAACACAGATTTCTAACGGCTTCCAACGGGTTATAGGTCCATTTATTTCATCAGCGATCAACATCTTCCAACGACTTATTTCCATTGCCTTCTAACGGCTTCCAATGGCCAGTGGTTAACAACTAAATTCATGTGTACAAACTAAACGTTGGAGGCCAATGGAAATTACTCGTTGATGGAGTTGGAGGCCATTGGAAACGGTGAATCGTATACCAATGGCGTTTCCAACGACCTCTAGTGACTTACTAACGGCCTCCAATGGCCCCTAGCCCTTGGAAACTACTATTTTTCTTGCAGTGTTAATGAAACACTCCACACCCCTTAACGTTAGCCATACGAGGATGCATTTATGAAGCGCTCAGGTATAAAGTAATAACACAAAGACTAAAATTCACAAGGTAGAAATATAAAACACAGACGAAACTTTAAAACATTATTTAAATATGCAAGTCAAATCACGGTGCTTGTTACATTTCATAAATACTAAATAGTCATCAACATAAAACTTTTTCATGGAAAGCCAGGATATCAGAGTACATAAGTAAAACCATCCCTTTCAAACGTCAATACAACGATTAGAAAACAAGAAGTGAACCAATACATGAATCTAGAAAGATTCTGAATCCAAGATGAATCGAGTAATCAAGAATCATTGCTAGGACCCTTCACCCTGTGAACCTGGAGGGGGGAGGGAGGAAGAGAGAAGAAGAAAACAAACTAGGTCAGATATACGTATGGTGAGTTCTAGTAATTTCTAGCATGCGTATATGTTAAGGAAGTATTTAGACAATGAATAGTTCTAAGAGAAATAGACATAAAAGCATAAATAAAATAACAGGAAAGATAAACACGAATAAAGATAGGCTTCTCATTCATATCTGAGATTGTTGCACCAACTACCAAGATATCACAATTAGGCTTTACCTAATTTCTACCCGTCGATCGACTCCTATACCCATAATGTATTAACCTATGCTGGCTATGGTAGTGGGAGTTTTCAATCCCGAGCCCATCAACTAAAAGGACATAGCCATTAACCACATGTGTTACAATGGATTATCTTCCCCAATCGGCACAATGCATGCTCATCGTCCTGCCGTAACACGCCCGTACCCACCTCATTTGGACCTCTTACTATCCAGTACAGTAAAGCGTGCCCTCATCTCTATCTAATGTGAGACCTCCATGATAATAGGGATACTGACTGATATGGGTTCCCGCCAAATATGCAACTAACAAGTCACCCCTAGACTTGGTCCCCATTTAAAAACTAGGATTTCATAATGTTATTAGGCCTCTTATCTTCCCCAATTAGCCCCACGCTGCCGGAACAGGCCTAATCTACGAGCCACTTATCTTCCCCAATCAACACCACACTGCCGGAACGGACCCCCTCTATCTTAGCTTTTTAATTTTATCCTCAATTTAACTTAATACAATTTAAGTTTATTAATAAAAAAATAAACCCAATATAACCTCATGTTATATCACTAGGTTGTAGTAACATTCCTAATTAATGTTATCTTTTTATACAACTCATCCCCATGTTACTTAATGTTCCATTAAATTCAATCTATTCCATTTTACGTTTTCTCCAATTACCTATTAAGTTTATCCCCAATTTATAGTCCAATACTGATTACAATATTTAATCAGTTCTAACATGCCCAAAATCCCTTTTTAATTCAATTTAAATATTACTCCAATTTAATGCAAAAATAACAATAAAGGCCTAGGCTCTCTTCAGGCCTAGGTTCAACGCTAAAAAAAAGGGGAAATGATCTAGGCTACTCGCAAGGCCTAAACTCAAAATAATAATAATAAAAAAAAATAGGCATAGCCTGACTGTAAATAAAATTACAACAGAGAAGGTGATAGAAAAAGGAGAATTACTTATAAACAATAAACAACTGGAAAGAAATAGGCATAGAAAGTATATAAATTACAGTAACTTACAGAAAAACTATATGTATAAATACTTTAAAAATCCGTAAACATAAAACATGCAAATTAAAACTATTTAACTGTCTAAACTTTCCTATGCAAATAATTAATCTAAAAGTTACATAAAAACTCACAGATCTAATGATCGAATCTTCCCTCGTGGCCTTCTTCTTAGATCTAGAAGTACCTCTGCCTCTAGAAGTATTCATAAAAATGAATAGTCAATAATCAAAAACTTCTTTATCCCCGCAAAAAATTAATTATTTGACCCTTCCTTATTTTGAGGCTAGGCTTAGGGAAGAAGAAGGAGAAAAAGAGAGAATGGATGTGTAGAAATGAGAGAGGCTCTATTAGTCTATATATAAGGTTTACGGAATGCCCTCAGTCGTCCAAATCTAAGATTAGATCTGTAACAACACGGATTTCGCTCGGATCTAATCGATCGCTAAATCGACCAAGACCGTTCGAATCCCGCATACACTAACTCTGGGCATACAACACATCAGAACAAATAACAGAAGACTTTTATAAACATCATAATAATGTTACATCAGAGTACAGAATATATCAGAGTATTTCGAAATATAATATACAGCAGAAGATAATACAATACACAGCGGAAATATAAAATAACACAGCGGAAGACGATAAATGCACTGGACACAGCTTAAAGCTTCAGTCCAGAATCCTGCTCATATATCTGCAAAATAAACTGCTCGACTGCCCGTGTGGAAAATAGGGGCACTCGAGTTTGCAAGGGAAAAGAAAACTACAGGTCAGTCACACACTAGTGTGAGAAACCCAAAACAGTTATAATTAACTTATTTAATAATATGGCATATCACGGGACAACGTCGCTAACGCGGAACGGGTTTACCCCCATGAATGCCAGTGTATAAACAACAATCAATATAGGTATATGGATCTACTATGCATCAATCAACATGCAATATCCCAATCTACCCACCTAGATTAATCACTACACTTAGATTTTCCAAATCCAATTCAATTTACAGAAATTATTCCTTTGGATTATATTCCCGATTTCTTATTTCAAATCATTTGAAATACCTATCTAACTTTCTATATCAAAGTAGATTTCACTTCGGGATCTCAAATCAAATCGTTTGGAAATATGAATTTCAAAACATAACAATGCATACAAACAAGTATGCAACCAAATATCGTGCTCCCCATCGACAAGGAAAAGGGTACGCACCTCGCAACTCGATATATAAATGTGCACCTACCCCACATAGGAGTAGGCTACACCGACGATGCACCAACCCCACATAGGAGCAGGCTACACCGCCCTCTCACCCATACTTTTAGTCTCAGGGTTACCCGACTCTTTAGCCACATACTAAATCATTTCATATCCCGAAGTAGGGAAAATCATTTCACAACATAATAATCACAAGTACTTTCAAAATATAGTACTTCACATCAGTAATTCACACATATGATCAGTCACTATTAATCACATAACCTTTGAGCTCGTACGTCTCAAAGAAGGGTGTTAAGCAAGAGAATAAATTCTCCGCCACCAAACAGATACATCATCAATAGCAACTAATCGAATATGCGATGAACCACAATGTAACACATAATACATTTCTAAATCATTTTAGAAACCATCGAGTTTTGGGCCTCGAAATCCTTTCTGTTTTATAAACCATTTTTATAAAACATTCCCTGTCCAAAATCGGGAATACATTTCTTTTCACTTAAGAAAAATATCATTTCACAATCATTCATTAAATTTGAAATGAACACAACATCGCTAAACACCTTATCGTCAAACCGTGAAGTGTTTCACAAGGCGTTAGCACACAGATATTTTAACCCAACGCAATGCTAAACGTAAAAGCATATTTTGCTCATAAACTGGTCGAGCACAATCCAAAAAATCAATCAATCAAATTTAACATTAAATATAAGGTTTTGAATAGAGATAGTATCGACTTATATTCAACATCAAATCCTGAAACCAACAAATATCATATCGGGAATAACGATATCGATATCTTTCAAATTCCCATCACAATATCTGTATAATCACGGAATCCAATATCGAAAATATCCAAAGATAATTTCAATTCAAATACAATCCAATTTATTTATTTATGACCATTGGATTATTATTTTCTAGTTAATAACTAGTTCGTTTCGATAAAAATATACTTTTATCTTTTCAAATATGGAATTTTTCATCCCAATTCTTCCCAATTCATTTCTTATGATTTTACACAAATTATTACTATTTTTTATAATTTTATCAAGGCCCGTACAGTCGATTTCCATCAAAGGCCATCGAATTGCACTTACAGCGACCTTTTCCAAATTTGATTTGGACATAATTCCAAATCCAACCGTTATATTTCAAATTTATAATATTCGTTAGAAAGCTCTTTTCGATACGAACCCAAAGGTTCCGGTTTTAGGAGAATCCGACGGTCGGATCTCCCGTAATGTCTGTTCGAAGTCAATGGTCGAAATTCACGAACTACCGCAGTGCGGCGCGTTCTATTCAGGCCATTATATTATATATATAATATATATTTCGTCGATTTCTATTTAAAACGAATTTTATAAATCATTTTAAATTCGTTTCAAAAACAATTTCAACTTCCATTTCAAATTCAAATCCAAATTGAATTTTTCCTTATAAATTCATTTCAATTCAATTCAAATTTCAAATTCATTTCAATTCGAATTCATTTTCTATTCAATTCAATTCGAATTCATTTTCTACTCAATTCAATTCAAATTCATTTTCTGTTCAATTCAATTCAAATTCATTTTCTATTTTATATCAAAATCGAATATTTCATATACATGACAATTTTTATACAGTGTGTATATATATGTTAAAAATTATATTTTTAACAATCAAACTATTTTCACATTTTATATATATATACATATATATATCGTTTTCATTTCATATATACATCGTTCTCACATTTCATATATATATCGTTTTCATTTCATATATATATCGTTTTCATTTCATATATATGCGATATTTTCACTTTCAATATATACGATATTTTCACTTTCAATATATACGATATTTTCACGTTCAATATATATATAATTTTACTTTCAATATATACGATATTTTCACTTTCAATATATACATAATTTTCACTTTCAATATATATATATATATATATATATAATTTTCACTTTCAATATATACATTATTTTCACTTTCAATATATATATATAATTCATTTCTCATCAATTTTCACACAGAATACAACCAAACAAACAAGTCGTCCATGGTCTGTGGACGACGAGGAATAGTTCATATATGCAGTTATGAAATAAATAACTATACAGAAAATTTAAAGTGAGAGAATTCTCACATTAGGATCCACTCCGTCAGTTTTTATCTGAATTTCTGAAATTCTGTTCTGTTTGAATTTAAATTTACTTCAAATTCTGATTTGATCCTTTTTGATTTTGGTCAGTTCGGTGTTGTAGCTCTCGTCGAGAGGATTCCAACGCATCTGAATTCGTTCAATTATGATAAGAATTGAAAAAGATATAGCCGTTTGTATTTTAATTACATAAATTAAATAATTAATTTCTTAATCAAACACTAATTTCACTTAACCCCTTAATCCCTTCATCTCCTTCTTCGTGAAACTGCCTGGACGAGAAACCCATCATCTGCCAAAAACCCTCACGCACGCACGAACCCTCAGGTGATCGGACCATGATTTGAACTCGCCATTCCGACCGCCATTCGAAGCTCCTTCGTCCGCCTACAGCTTGCGCGTCTCGGTGGTCCCAAGCAGCCTAGAACGACGTGAAAACACTGCCACTTTGACGCAGAAATTCTAGCTTAATTCACCACCAACTCCGATCTTAACCGTCGATCTTAAGGATCTCATCAAGCTGATCGATATTGCTTTGGAAGTTTTGTGAATTATTCAGTGGATCGAGAGAAAATTGGACGAGAACATTGGAGTTTTTCGGCCCTTGATTTCGGTGGAGGCGGCCTGTTTTCCCGGTTGACCACGCTGAAATGAAACCTAGGGTTTTAAAGAGAAAGTGGATATATATATAATATATTTAATTATTAATTAATTCTCTTTTTACTTGCTTATCGGTTCAAACTCCAAATCAAACGCAACGACTGTCGCCCTAGCTAATTACCCCCATTCCGAACACAATGGGATATGTTTCGTAGGCCCATTCGAATGTTTCAGTCAGTTTTCCTTCAAATTAAAATATAAAACATTCAATATTTAATTTGAACGTACATTTCAATTTGCCGGGGCCACATATTGATTCTAAAAATTCCCGAAAATTAAATCTAGCTATGTTTTGACGATACGGTCCCAACAAAACTAGTTTCGTCGAATTCTAAGACCGTTTGAAAAATGACCCATTTCTGGTCAATCCAATTTAACTGTAATTGACCAAAACACGTTTTCCTTTGCCACGCTCACATACTAGCTTCAAAAATTATGAAATTTGAAACCTAGCGATAATTTAACATCCCGGATCCAACAAAAGTGGTCACGTCGAATTCCGAGGTTGTTTGCAAAATGGCCATTTTCACGGGCTATATAAACTCTATAGCGACCTTTCTGAAAATTCATTTGGCCATAACTTTTGCTTCCAGCTATGAAACTTCGATTTTTCAGATTCGTTAGTGAGACAACCCATAACCCTGTACTGACGGTGGCAAGGGTAATCCGTGGAATATAACACATAAACAGATAATAGCAGAACAGAAATAAATAAATACACCAGATAATGAACAATAGAATATACCGGATAAGAGTAATCATCAGAGTTACACAGTATACAGGATCATACTTAGTACAAATACAGTTCAACTATGCAAATATGTCTACAGCGGAAAAACAAACATAATGTACAATAGGAGCTGAACAACATAAAAAGAGATAAATGATAGAATCCATCTTCATCTCCAGCTATCCAGAAAGAACCAGCTAAACCTGAATACAAGGCTGCCCGTGTAGAAAAAGGGGCACCCGAGTTTGAAAGTGAAACAAACTACGAGTCAGTCATGGGACTGGTATGAGAAATCTACTCAACACATTTATAATCTGGCTAATCACAGGACCACGCCACTTTCGTGGAACGGGTTTACTCCATTGGATTGCCAGTTCTTTAAAAACAAATCTTTCTTTTAAACATCGCAATGCTTTTTATAAAAATGAAGCCATTATAAGACCAGTTCCCATCACACAATGCAACGCAAACCGGAGGATAGAGTTTTTACCTTATAACAGCCAAAATATGCTTGATACGAATAAAACAAAGGCATTTTATATTATTGCTAGTGTTATATGTTTTGAAAACAATTTCAAATCATAACTATCAATCATAGACGACATGAGCGTCCCATGCCACTATGTCGCCAAATATGGATATACAATCAAAATCGCACAGTCACGCATTTGGGAATTGGATTTCCGTCATGAACCAAGGCAAAAGATAGTCCTTACCGAATTCGAGACTGCCTAGCTCGAGTCTCAGGATCAGAACGCATCGACCCTTGGATCGTCAGGGCCGGTCCACACGGAGTGGATTAAAATGCCTGAACACTACGTTTCCCCGCCCTTTGGGGCGTAAGCGAGCCAACAAATGACTCCATCGGACCCGGATCGTCCGATCTAACCGAGGCGCCTCGCAACAGCAACAACCACATAAGTCAAACTCGTCAGGGCGTGTAAAACCACTGACGCCACTTCTAGCTAGGAGGAAACGCAGGCCCTCCCTGAGGTCCTTTCTCCCGTTTCTAGTTCATACCGTGGTGTGAGGCTCGCGATTTCACGTTATACACAAAGCTACGCCACACGGGCGGGGCTTTGATCATCACCACAAGACTTTGCTTTTCAATAGAAGCCCTGATCATTGCATCTTAGCATGCCACACAGGGAATTCACACCGTGCAATTGATGGCTATCAATCACGCAGAATAAATTCCAATGTCAGACACACTGTCCATTTGCAAGTCCGTTCTGGGTCTGAACGAAACCGGAGGCACTATATACCTCGCAAACCCATCGATCACCACATACGTCTGGACGATCACCACTCATCATCCATATTTCGGGATGCCTACCAATTAGGACCTCGGTTACCATCCAAACGAGGTGAAGATCTCCGGTCTTCGACCATCGTCTTCATCTTCGATTCCTTATCGTCGATTCAGTTATTCAGAATGGGATGATCCCGGTCTTTCTGAGAAACTCGTGTATATAATAAACAAGTGCAACACTAACATACACATGCATCATTTCAATTCATTAGTCACTAACCGTCAATCAGTA
>JASFAX010002722.1:0-44925 GCA_030737875.1 Allium sativum | reverse complement strand
AATTTGGGAAATTTCAAGGAAAATTGGACTTATGGGAAGACGATGGAGGTTATTTTCATGTTATGACCACTAGTGCGCCTGAAAGTTTTAATGATATGCTAAAATGTGCTAGATATTTACCTATAAAGGTGATTGCATGGATATTTTTTTTGTTCAGCTGAATGTTTTTGTAAGGGATGACTATGTGCTGATGAACTAGTAGCACGCTTGACTCCAATGTGGAAAGCTAAAATTGCAGAAAGGGCTAGTGAAGTTCGTCAATGTAGGCTTGTACGATTTAGTCAAACCGAGCGACAGATTACTTATTATTTTGGAGACGAATGTAAAATAATAATCGTAGCCAACAATTGTTCTTGCACATGCAATATTTCACTATTTCAGAAGATACTATGTGCTCATGTAATGATTGCTTGCTTCGCTCTAATTAGTGGAGCTAATGGAGCCCACTATGATTTTGCATCGCAGTGGTATACCGTTGCCAGTTACAAAGATGCGTACAAACCCGAGTTTCATCATGTACATGATTTACTTTAGAATGAGACTCGGTTTGGAGATTATTGTCTAGTTTTCTTTTGCTAGAGTACTCTTCAATACGAAGATGACGCTGTAAACCGTTTAAATCATAATCTGTTTCCGCATGGAATTAGAGAGTCTATAAATTATAATTCCCATAACAGAAGATTCAAGGAGATCTATTTTAGCATCTTTAAGTTGATTTACCAGCAATAAGATTTCACTTGTCTTATTATGGACTTATTGACAACCATTTTGAAATCCAAAAAATTATAAATAACAAATTTCTTGTTACTTGCGTTTGATATGCGGTTTTTGCTTTCCAATTCAGTCCAAAGTGTTTTCGCAGTTTCCAAAGTTCTGTGTGCATTGTAGACTGGAGTGGATGGTGCATTTAGAATGTGCCATCTACACATAAAATCATCATCTTTGCGCTTTGCACGTTGCTCCTTTGCATCATTGTAGTTTCCTCTGGTATTGCTTCTAAGTCATCTTCCAAACATAGAATAATTTGATGGTGATTCATAAGAATTTCACCATCTCTTGCCAACGAGTAAAATTATCTCCAACAAAACGCTTTAGTCGAGTTTAGTGCTGATTCATGACTTGTAGGGCACTCGAACCTTCCATGGTTGGGAGTATTGTTTGAAAGTTATTGGAAAACTTGTGGCCGGAGACGAGAAAGATGTCGTACTTCCAACTTTAAGGATTTAGAGTTATATTCTTTTAGACAATAGTTCAATCCTCTAGGTACAAGTGAGTTATTAGACTATTGACTCCAGGATTTAATGAAGTATTGTAACAGTGTAACCTGATTCCAAATTTGTGCGGTCTTTTGATCTGACCAAAAATGCTTTATTTCTATTTCTAATGATGCAAAGTATGGAGCAGAATAGAATGGAGAAGAAGAAGAGAACAAATTTGCAATGTTTCCGCGTCTGCAATTGTAGACGTCGCAGAATTTGTTTGAGTTTCTAACGTTGCAAAGCTGTGGATGAAGAAGTTGATCTATTTGCAACAGTTCTGGATGTCACTATTTATAGTGTTAAAGTGTTTTTATCCAAAAAAATATGTCATTGGATCTGGACCCAAACATGCCCAGTTCGATTTGATGGCGGCTGCGACCCGCACACGTGATCGTTAAGCATGATTCCTCTCCTGGCAATAAAGCAAACATTTGGATGGTCAAAGCGTACAATGTTCTCATAAGGAACCTATATTTAAACAAATATACTTCTATATTTTTCCAAGATGTGAGACTATTCTTCTTTTCCTCCTCTTCTCTCCTTAAAAAACAAAACACTGGAGGAATTGTTGAAAATATCCAACATTTATAATATCAATATGCTTATTTGGATTCACAGTTTCAATTTTAATGTACTAAACAAAATAAAAATGGAATATGAATGAAAACTATGTTTTACGTTTAAATGTTGAAATTCAAACATCATAGTCAATTTGAAATTGTGTACAAAGTTCAAAATATAAACTTTTTGAATCTATAAGCTACGATTTAAAACCCATTTCGATTTAAAGTTTGAATTTTACAATTTACGATTTGAATCATGGTTTTAAAACCTTGTCCGTTTCATTAACATCCGCATCATAATTATACATCTTTTGAATGCACAAAATCTACCCTGAACATAACTCATCAGATGCTTCACGATAATTTCCGGTTTGTGTTTACTTCCCGTGGAAGGATAAGTTACCAACATAGGACAATATTAACAAAGATTAATGTGGTGTATACCATCCGCTTGGATGGACTAAAATAAGCTACTTTCAAACGAATTGTTTTGGCTTTGAAAATGCAAAAAAAGTAGCTTATTTAAGTTGAACCAAACATGTTGTTGGAGTTCTAAATCTTGTTCATCTTACCATGTATCGTTATCTTTTGTGTACTTGGATGAGATGAAATCTCAAATTTCATCTCAGCTAAATTGAAACTGTGATTTCATTTTGATTTCTCACCTGAAATTACATCTTTTTTGTTCCTTTTATAAACTAATCATATCAATTTTTAAGTAATTCCTCTAATCCTTCTTTTTTAAAAAAAAAAAAAACTTTGTTTGGGTATATCCAAACGAACAAATTCGTTTCTTTTTCTTTATCAAACGATTAAACGAAAAAAGTTCTTTACTCTATACTTTATTGAGCAATGCATCATTCTCCTTCAAAAAAGAAAAAAAAAAATATCTTCTCTTCGGAGCACCAACAATCTTTCCTTGCAAATCAAGTTTGTTACATTTCTTATTTATATTTTTTAGATGACAATCATCTATAAAACATCAGTTTTAAACTCATAAATTACTCTGTGATGGTTTCGAGATGTACTTTTAAATCTTTGATGCCGATTTGAGTGCACACTTGATTTGAGAATGCTCGTCTAATATGAGATTTAACTTGCTAAGGGATACCGTGTGGCAAAATCATAAATTGCGACCAAAATCAAGATTTTAAAATCTTATATTGCTTCAACAAATATTTTCACTGTACAAACTCTTTTTTGCAAAAAGACAACTATAATTTTTTCTTTGAAAATCTATCGAAATGAAATCTCATTTCATCATTAGATTATAGACTCAAGACCTCATTTGACAACTTTTGTGTGTGTTCATAATGTTGTGAAAATAGCATGGTAGTGCTTATTAATAATAATTTCATACTGAAACCATCTTTAACGTTAGTTGTTTATTGACAAAACGTTTCATCTACTTCTTCATTATCATTTTCCTTTCAAATAGATGTTTGCTTGTAAACAACATTGAGGTTTTAGTTTGTCACCTTGAGATACCAACCTTCCACTAATTTCCGACGAGATTACGTTTTACTGCACCCCTTAAGGGCATATGTTTGATATTCAAGAGACACAGTTGGCTGGGCTTCCTTTTTTTTAGTGTGTTGGTGTGTTTGGATTTCTCATGGACATCAAACTTTCAATAATGAGGGCATTTCACAGCTATAGAAACTGCACTTTGAAGAGGGGTGAGAGCAAGTAATACTGGCCTCCATCGCCTTCTGCAGATCTGGCGAAAGCAAATGAACCCCTAAAGTCAGGCACCTTTATCTCAAGCTCTTAAAAGATTCAAAATAGTGCTCAAGCCTTTAATATCCATTATCCACAGCTTACGAACTTGGTCCTTGTTTTGTTACGTAATTTGTTATAAACATCACCA
This sequence comes from Allium sativum, assembly GCA_030737875.1. Classification (NCBI taxonomy): domain Eukaryota; kingdom Viridiplantae; phylum Streptophyta; class Magnoliopsida; order Asparagales; family Amaryllidaceae; genus Allium; species Allium sativum. The sequence continues at coordinate 41,233 of JASFAX010002722.1, read as the reverse complement.
TCGGAGTTAACATAAACAAATCTAAACATATTTACGTAGAATAGTTGAAATGAAAATGTGTTTTTACCATAAAATGGTAAATTATGTTCCTTTTTATCAAACTGATATTTTATATCTTTCAATTTAGTTTTATGTTTTGGTTGGCAATATTTGAGAAAAAATGCAAATGTTTGCTGTAGGTTGTAGTTTCAAATTTTAGAAAAATGCAAATATTTTATTTTGCTCGTTATAATTCAAATATTTGCAAAATGTACTTACATCGTACCTATTTCCTAAAAAAAAGAAAAAAAATCTGGATATGTACAGGTTACCTAGCATGTGCACGATGCTCAGCAAGCGGTGTTCTAGTAAGCACGGAACCTGTTTCCATTAATGGTATCTGTGCCCGACCTTTACAGGCACCATCGACTTTGAGATGCCGAAATTGTTCAGGGGCTGGAAAGGTAGTTATTTCCCTTTTGATTAACTACTGTGAGTAGAAAGATAGAATTTGATATAACCTGTATATCTTTCAGGTCATGTGCCCTACGTGCCTCTGTACGGGAATGGTAATGGCAAGCGAGCATGACCCACGGATAAATCCTTTTGATTAAGTAAAAATGTTGCTGAGGAGAATGGTGTTACTGCTTGCCCTTTCAATTGTAAGCGAAAGGTTGTGTGTCTCTCTGTGTGTGTGTTTTTTCCATGGAATTGCGCAAAGTTTGTTTATATACATATATACAATGTTATGTTAGTATATTATTCCAAATGTGGTGTTTATATACATATCTGAAAAATATATTATATATGAACTTATGCAGTGACTGAAATATAGTTAGAAGAAATATTATATGTTAATATGACATAATTTCGGGGGGATAAAGCATCTCCAGAGCTGTAACGTTTCAGTTCAGGATTAGCGAGTGCAGATTGTAGAAATATCATATATTTGTAGCACTTCAGAGCTGTTAATATAATCGCCTAAATTTATTTTTACATAATCTGAGTCGACTGAAAAATTATGATAGTGACTAAAATAATCTTGATTTGTGATATGTTATGTTAGTAATATTTTGGATCTATTTATATTTTATTTGTGGAATTATCGTGGTAGATTGTTTGATGGTGGGTGAAGCTGTTCCATGATTGGTAGAACCCGTGTTAAAATATTTTTTATAGGGTGTTGTTATTGACACTCCAACTATTGTTAAGAGAAGAGGGAGGGGGTCATTTTTTAAAAATACTCCACTCTTTGAAGAATTGTTATGGGGTTACACAATCATATTATTTCACACCACTCAATATTCCTGAATTATCCTTCAAAATAGATTTTTTTTAAAACATATTCGATAAGGGAAACCGAACTAAAATAAGTAGTTCGTCACCACTGTACTGAATGCAACACGTAATCAATTATGTATGTATTCGACAGTTATATATCGAAAATTAAAAATCATTTCGGTGCATTGTCTTCATAATTATAAAATTCGGCATATTTATGTCGACAAAAAAAAGGTTTAATCATATTCCTTCGAAAACGCTTATACTTTAGAGTTTAAAAAAAATCGATATATGCGAATTGGAAAGAAAAATATTATGGTCCTTGCAATACTTGTTAAGGTAAAATTACCTTTATTTGTTAAGGGGCTGAATGAGTAATAATGTAAAATTACCTTTATCTGTTAAGGGACCACTTTCCTCATTGGTACTTCTCTTAACAATTTTTTGAAAAATAAAAAATTGGCCTTTCCTTAACAATATTTGGAGGGTCAATAATAATTCCCTATTTATAGTGGAAGTTAGGCGTGCATTCTTATTTTCAAGTTATTCATTGCGCATCTGGTATGTTTGTATGTAAAGCTGGTTCTATTTCTTATAGCAATGCGTTTTTCTGTATTCTTGCGCTGTTGTATAAAAATAAAAATTTTGAAAAAATTATAATATTCACGGAAGATTCTACCAAAAAAAAAAATGTTGAAATATTAGCAATTTTTGTGAATAATTGCAGACATTTCTGTAATTATTCACACAGTACATGCATATGTTGAAAGACAGATGAATAATTGCAGCAATTATTTGTATATAATTGCTGATATATCAACAACTATTTTACAGTTGATATAACCAAATGAAAAGGTTGTAGGAATAACAAAAAATATTGCAAATAGTTGCATCATTTGCAACAATTTACTGGAGATGAAATATTTTTCATTTGTATGCAAATTTTATTATATTTCTGTTGATTTTCCTGTAATACTTGAATGTCTTAATAAGTAAAGGCTTTGAGTTTGATTTTTTTTTCTTTCACAAATCAGCAAAAGTTACATGAAATTCTACAACTTTTTTGATATAATTGCTGTAATATCAAAAATTTATGGAAAATTAAAGAAAAATTCTAAAGCGTGATATTTTTGATTTTTTTTTTGTTCTCGAATAATTTTTTTGTATTTTTAATGCGCAAATACAATGATAATTATGTGTTGAATTAAAATTTGAAGGCTAGTAAATTTTTATGTTGTTTTTGTTATTTTTTTGATGATTTTCGAAGAACATAGACCTAATTTATAAATTTTTAGATAGAGATTTTTTTTTTTTGGTATTTTGAAACTTAATAGGAGCTGAGCCAAACTGTCCTTTATTTATAAACCTGACTTGAGGTAACACGGAGCAGGGACAATGTGCTCAGTATATTTTATACTATGACTGAAGTGAAACGTTATGCATTTTATATATAGAGTTTACCTTTTTGTAAGTTGATTAACATAAAACAAACAGTGTCTTTGTGGAAAATGCCTTCATCAACGGCCTAAGTAGAAATGGCATGAAAGTTAATACACCAATTTCTTTACTTATATTTCGCCATTTTCCTTTTATTAAATCTCTGTAATAGCGGCTGCTTTTTCTTTTCCTTCTGAAATTACACTAACGATTCCATTGAGAGTTTATTTTCTATCCGTTTTCACTTCATAATATTTGCTTATAAATTTTTTCTTTCTAAAAAGTAGTTATTTATAAAACCGATGAAAACATATACAGTGTCATTTTAGTACTAATTTTTAATCCGTCAAATTGAGTGTTTTGAAGGGTTATAACTTTTTCCTCTGTTGATTATACTATAATATTAAACTTCTCAAAACGAAAAAATAAATATGAGAATATATATATATATATATATATATATATATATATATATATATATATATATTAGTCGCATCCTTTTGGATGCAGATTGTATCATACTTACATCTAAAATCATTTCCGGATATTGGATATTCACATCCGTGAATACAAATGAACATCAGAGAAAAATCTAATCTGCCAATGGTCGATAAATTAAAGAGCATAAAATTTTAGTTTAACATGTTTTTTATTTTAATTATTAAAGTGCTAAAAATAAATAAATATGATGGTACCAAAATAGTTTTGAGCAATCGATATGCGCTTAATGTGTGTAATATAAATATACAATTTAATAAAACATTTAGTAAATACCTTTTATTTTGCTAAGATACACATAATTTAAACTATAATCTTGAAAATAAACGGATGGATAAGTTTTGGATTTGGATGTGTCCATACTTGTATCTGCATCAATTAATTGGATATTGAATATTTATCTGCTCTTCAAATACGGATGCAGACGAATTTCGAATTTTTAGGGTATCCACTAACAACTTTAAATGTTACTTCAGAGGGAAACTTTCAAAACTAATGTATGCTAAACTCTCAAGCACACATTGATCAGTTATAACAATACTTCATGTAAAGAAAATTGACATTCAAAACCAGTATTCTCAAAACCTCGCATAAACGGTATCAAAAAACACTTAGGTGGAGTTTTTATATTTTAGTTTGTTAAACTGCTTATTTCAACTGGATTTATAAGACCAAGATAGGTATGAAATAATACATGGACTTGTAAACATGATCAGAAAGACTAGAAAGCTAAGTTCACGAAGTTTGATCCAAATTTTGGCTAAGTACATAGCTCAATGTCGAAGTTGTTTTCTCAACTTGTTCCACCTCCCAATAATTAGGCACCTCTTGTACAACTCCATCGACTTGTGGCCAAGTGATTTCCACGTATATTGGACGAGCAAATCCAATAATTAGGCACCTCTATGCATATGGAACACACTTCGGTGAGCAGTTTGGGATGACAGTAACTACTATGAATGTTGTGCTTTTGTGTGGCTCAAGGAAGATAGACCGTGCTTTGCGTATGCAATTAATTTTCTAGCTAGGCTAGAAGGACATTTCGAGTTGCTGCTATAGTTGGTTTGGTCTGCGGGTGGCTCAAGAAATAGGTGTTGTCTTGTTCTTATCAAGTTCACCACATGCCATGTTATTTTTTTGTGAGTACAAGCTTGTATTTACTTTAAAGTAAACTATACGCTGCGTGGAGATGTAATTTTATAGTAGTCTAGTACTCTAGCTAGCTCCTATATTATAATCTAGGAAAGATACTATTGACGATCGACTTTAAATGTTGTAGGTAGTGGACGGTCCACTTTAAAAATCGAAATAGTAGTCTAGCAATCCGCACACTCCTGTAACTATTGTAATTATTATTTGTTATAATAATATGTTACAGATCACTATAAAAACCGGTCGGCTATGCAAAAAAAAAAAAAAAAAAAAAAAAAAAAAACGAGAGTACATAGATAAATCAGCATTCATAGTTATAATAGCCTATCCTCATAATTGCTAATAAATACAACACAATGGGAAATGGTAATGCAAGAAACACAAGAATATGTCTAGACACTAGATCCTCTCTGCGGCTCTAAGCAATTCAAAGAAAATCTGGAAAATACACTCGGTCTGACTCGAGCATTAAGGAAAACAAAGTCCAGATCTGTCAAGAATACTAGAGTAAGAAAACTCACATCACAAAAAACTTGCTTAATTTTAGACTTTTTTTAATAAGAAAGGATCTTTTGTAAGAAATGACCACACATGAACATGACACTTGTTTTTTTCCTTATGATAATCAAAGCATTTTATAGAAAATCTCATGATATTATAATAACATCTAGATAAAAATTCTTTTGAATCTTAGCAGAAATTGTTACATTTATTAAATTCCAGTATAATGGGTATACAATTATAATCGTAAAAGGAACGTATTAGAGTTTGGATTTCCATAGAATGACTGAACTAACTGGATATCTCCCGTCACAGTACCTCTCTAGATAAAATGCATTGAGTGCCTTGTATGGACTCCCAACGAATCAGGACCGACAAAATCCTCTATGGATTACATCATATTTCACCCTGTTGGTTGTGATCAACAACCAAACTGAAGAATACAATAATCAAAGGGTCATCCTATCTAGAACAGGTGGTGACAATACCCTAATTAGGTTCTATCCTCTTAGCCCTAAAGCACATCCCATGTTTTAGTCATTACCATTTGATAAAGCTAGAGCCTATGTTTTACCTTTCATACATTGCACATACCCATCTACGGATGCCACATCGCCATTCCGTCGATCAGTTACTGACGTCCACAAAATACAATCTTCGAGCTCTTATGTCTCAAAGAAGGTGTTTATGCCAAGAGAAGTTGTCTTCTCCACTACCAAAACCGATGTACGTTTGTAAAAATCGATGTACATGATCTAAGAAATGCAATGTTAGACATCTATCCCTATAAGTTGTTCGGAAATATGACAAATTAAAGGTACTCTTTTACGACATCCTGTTGGGAGTACCCATAGGATTAGTAACAAGAACCTTAGGACATAAGGGCCACTACTACAATTATAATCCTGATAGCTAACTAGAGAAATCAACAAGAATCACTTTCCATTTTGAAGGTTTATGCTTTCAAATCATAGTCATAAGCATAATCATATTTGCAATACCATTTTCAAATGCAAAGCCTGTCGGAAGTGGGTTCAGATCCAATTCCAATCCTGGTTCCTTGAACAAACAACGATATAAGTTAAAAGGGTAAATATTGGTAGTAGGTTATTTAACTATCACTCATAATTACAGTTAAGCACATCACTAGCCGATAAACCTTTTTTAATTAAAATCATTTCAACGATTCTTAAAAATCGATTCCATATGTGTATCTCAATGGAATAGGCATATTCACAAATTGCTTGTTTTTGTTTCATTGAAAACATATATACTTATCTCTTTCAGAATAAATGTATTCACAAGTCATATTGTTTACATTGCTTCGAAAACCATGGCATACATTTATCTCAACAATACAAGTATATTAAAAAATCATGTATTTTCTTTACTTAGCAAATATTGCTATATGCTTAACCCAATGGTAATATAATCACAAATCATATACGAATGAGAAAGATTTCTCACAATAATGTCATGTGATACACTGTTTACTATAAAACCCAAACAATTGGTATTTAGTACAAAAAGATATATACTAATAAAAATGATTATACTCAATACTAACTTCCAAATTCTGTTTGTACTATTCGTGGAATAACGATGATAACACCGTTCAAATTCATACAGACAATACAAGTTCTGTATTTGGAATCCAAAAACAAGACAAATCAAAATAATATATATATATATACATATATATATATATATTCCATTTCCAAAACTTGTTGAGCTTTGGTAAGCTTCAAATATTTCTTTCTAATCTTATAAAGATTCTTTTATTATGAATCAAATAATTTTTAACTTAGCTCAAAATCAAACTTAAACCATTTATAAGTTCTCTTATGAATATCTAACTTTTCATAATTTCTATTATAAGATTCAAGATCATTTAATTTATAAGTTTATAAAATATATTTATATAAACTTGTTGAAAACAGTTTTATATCACTTACAAAATTATTCATTTATAAAATCTACTTTCTATAACTTCATAAAATTCATTTATAAACTTGATTAATAGTAAAACTTGAAATATCTTTTATAAAATTTGTTCATAAAGCTTGGATTTGTTATAAAAAAGCCTTTCATTAATTCCTTTATAAATTTTATTGTAAGACTTAATCTGTTCTTTATCAAACTTCATTTATTATTTAAACTTCTTTAATAATACGGTAATCATTTTGAACTTAGTTTGCGAATCAAATTCAATCCATTATAAGCTATTGTTTAAAATTTTAAATTTCATGCTTTTCTAATTCTATGTTCTTACTCCACTTATAAGTTATTTCATAAGTTTATAAGACTATTCATAATACTTGTTCAAACAATTGAAATCGCTTATAAAACCCATTCATTTATGAAACTTGGTTTTATAACTTCATAAAACATATCTATAAAAATAAGTTTTAACATTATAAAACTTGTTTATAATACAAGAATTCGTTACTAAAATCATTTTATATTTTCCTTTATAAAATCATATAATAAACATTGATTTTTTTATAAAATTTTAGTTTTATATAACTTTTATATAAAAATCAATTCAAAATCTTTCTTTTGTCATAAAATCATTTCTAACTTCAAAACTTAGTCGCTTTGGCTTAAGGTGGATCAACTCTTTAAAATATTGAATTTACACCATTATCCACCAATCACTTAACAAATAGAGTTTATTGATTAACAATATATCCACATTGAATTTAATTTTGCAATCATCATCCAAATCAGATTCTAGTTTTATTTATATTAAACAGTTTATGTGTATGATATGAAAGCGAGTAACATCCAAAACATTGAGAAATCCTATTGGATCCCTCCAACATGTCCATTTGCATCATAGCTCATATTATCACATATATACATATAAATAATATAATATATATTAGTTCATTTTAATTGAAGCTTGCGCATTAAGCAAGTAGTGTCAAAGGTCATCCACTCCATGAGTGGGAGTATATAACCCAAACCAACTGAATAAGTAGTAACCATCCAAACTACCAGTCATACAATTAAATAAGAAATATACAATGAATGTTATTATCTGGTATAACCATATTCTAGTAAGTGTGAGTTTTAACTCACCATTCGTATCGATTTCGCATCATTGAATAATTAAAATAAAAAGTATTTGATTTTAACTAAAAATTCAACAAGCTCCAGATGATTCCAATCTAACTCGTATATGTAGATTATGCGTATACAAATCCAAGAAGATGGCATCTTAATTGGACCTCGTATAACTGTTATACAAATTGAACATAATTTCACATATGAATTAATTTAATTTAAATAAATTAATCATGTCATTAGTTGTTAATTAATTACATAATTAACATCACTAACCCATGCCTAAACCCCCTTTTCTTCTACTCAAAATTGCGACCTCTTCCTCTAGGTTCTGAAAAACCAAATCCATGCTCCTTCGATGTCCCACAACTGCACCCCTACCAGAGCCTCGAACCCCATGTTACTACCACTAATTAATTTCCATGCTCCACTTTAGCTTCGACTGGAACATTTGGCTAACGCAATGAACGCCATAGCCAGAAAATGCGGAAACAAATTCCCATTCATCTCGATTGTCTCCCTCCTCAGGTCACGTTAGCGTCTTCGACCACTACGTATGGTTAGATCTCCTCGTCTATTACCGTTTCTCTTTAGGACCCATCACCCCACATGTAAATTGGAAGTCTCTACAACCCCAAATACATAAATGAGCTAGCTACGGTTTTATTGAGATTCCGACCACTCCGTTCACCTCATCGATGAAAGGCCAATGCCGATGAGTTCTTATCTTTGATATATATTCATGTTTGAAATTTTAGCTAATTGTGAATAGATAAAAACAATAAATTATGTTCATTGGTTGTTTGTGAAGGCTAAACTTTGAGGAATGAGAGAGTGGAGTTCTACTTATAGCCTCCACCAAAACATTATTCATCATGTCCAAAAAAATTTGAACTCAAAACATGGCATGCTCATTATCATTCACAGCTAATAACCCATGCTCCAAATACAATGAAACTAGCTTTAAGAGCTAACTTAATCATATACAAAATCTTGATTTTGAAGCCATAATATAATACTATAAATTTAGATCATTTATCGACACGCGTTTCCATTATGCATGATCACATAATAAGTTTGATTTCTATGAAATTTGAAAAATCTTACTGTGACACCCCACATTCCTTAATATAACTCATATGAGGATGCATTAAGTTCTGTGAAGCGCAATAGGTATAAAGTAACAAACACGGAGACTAAAATTCACAAGATAGAATGTAAAACACAACGGAAACATTTAAAACGTTTATTATTATAATTGAATTAGTCACAGCATTTCGTTTTCTCAAAACAAACTGTCTCGTGGAAATAAAAATACCAAGGTACAAAAATAAAACCACAAAAGTCATCTCCGTTATAAGTCACTACAATAGTCATAAAGCAAGTACTGAAGCAATACATGAAACTAGAAGTGATCCAAATCCAAGCTGAATCAAAAGATCAAAAGTCACTGGTGCATTACTCCGCTCTGAGAATCTAAGGGGGAGGGGGGAAGGAAAGGAAGAGACAGAGAAAAAACTAGGTCGAACGTAAGTCTGGTGAGTTTCAATGATTTTTAGCATAAACATAAGATAAAAAAGTATCAAGACAGATAAATAACAATGGACATGAAAAATACAACAAAGTAGGAAAATACGAAACGATGAAAGTTAAGCTTCTCATTCATATCCCAATAATCTCTGCACCTACCATCAGAATACCAAGTTTAGGATTTACCTTATTTCTACATAGTGATCGGCTTCCTAAACAAGATGTGGATAACCTGTGCCAGCCATGGCAGTCAGGATTATCAGCCCCGAACCCATCAACTAAAAAGACACAGGCTTAATCACAGGCATTATAACGTCTTATTTCGTAACGATGCACACTCATCATTTTGCCGGAACGTGCCCGTACCGACCTCGTTGTGAACCTCTTACTATCCAGATTTGTAAAGCATGCTCTATCCTCTACCTAGTGCGAGGCTCTGATGATAATAACATGGATACTGATTGATATTGGTTCAACAAAAGCAAGCAAGTTACAACTAGGTTTTCCCTGGTCCCCTTATATCCCATTAGAACGGATCCCTTTCAAGATTAGCTTATTAATTAGATAAGTTTAACTTAGCATGCTTAAGTTCATTTAATAATCCCAATATAACTATTTGTTATATTTCTAGGTAGTAATTAACGCATGTAATCTACAACGTTTCCCATGTCAAGTTAGGTCAAGTCAAATACAATACATCATTGCTCAGATGTTTTATAGTGTCAAGTTATTTAATATTTAATTAAGTATATTTTATCCCAATCCGCATGTTGTTTGTTAACACGTTACTTAATATATAATTAAGTACAACTTATTCCATTTCATAAGTATATCCCCATTTACAGTCAATAATTGGAGTGCAATCTTAACCAATTCTCAATATTACCAAAAATCCCATTTATGATATTCTTTTATATTATCCCATTTTTTACACTAATTTAATGGTAAAGGCCTAGGCTCTCGATGGCCTAGGCTCAGCGCAAAAACAAAAGAAAAAGGAGAAATAAGTATAGGCTCAGAAATGAACAAAATGATTAAATAGGCATTACAAGATTGTAAACAGAATAATAACAGAGAAGGGATAAAGAAGAAGAGTTTAAATATAGGTAAATAATAATAAAAAGGGAATAAACAATAGATGGTAATTAAAATGAACAATAATTTATTAACACTGTAATTGAAAAACTTTCAAATCCAAACTATTTTACTATCTTAGTCCGTTTGATTTATATTGCTAATCTAAAAATAACATAGTGCTCACAGAGAATCGTTGTAGATCTAGAAAAATGCCTTTGAAAAAGAAGTAAAAGACGGACATCCTTTCAGATCAATATTTTGACAGCACCCTATCTTTCCCCTAATTTTATTTCTAGAGCATAATAGAATGGAGGAAGAAGATGAAGAATGATCGGTGTAAGGAAAGAGTGAGGGTTGGTAGTCTATTTATAGGTGTAATAGGATAGTTTAGGCCATAGGATATTGGAGTTTATTCCAAACCACAGAAAACACCTTATCATTAGTCAGCAAAAAAATAATCTGGAAACATGGGACATTGGCCAAGCACAGGCGCTTGCCTGGCTCGAACTGAGTCGACCCATACCCTTATATGGGTCGACACAGGGTTCGAACCACTTTGGTCCTGGGTTGACCCAGTGGTTGACCCATCTTTGGTCTTATCTTATTTTATTTTTCTGAATTTTTGTTTAATCTTTAAATAGTTATAATTTCTTAGTTTTAAGTCTCATTTACGCGAACTAAAAGTCTATCTGAATCAGAATTTCATAACAGACGCAACAGTGAAATTCTTTTTACTTAATTCTCAAATTTTCTAATTAAAATTTATTTTATCAGTTTAATCCTCAATTGGTTCATTAATTACTTAATTGTTGCTTGTTAAAAATTCGGGTTGTTACACTTACGACTATTTACTATTTTGGTTTCGATGGAACTTGTTTCGTTGAAATCCGAGATAGTTTTCAAAAAGACCATTTCTTCCGTATTAGCAAAATCAAGTAATAATAAGCTGGTTTTCCAACACTCCAATTTATCGACAATAATTTATTACTATCATTAATATTCAAATATGTTTTTTCATAGGCTTAAAATCATTTTAATTTAAATTTTATATTCAAGATTCACAATTTTAAGTTAATTCAACATTCAATTTCTCGTGTAAATTTAATCCAAGTCATTAAATTTCAAATTCAGTCATTTTAATATTTAAATCCATCAAGTATTTAGGTGCCAAAAATCCAAGTTATTACAAAATCTGTTTCACTGTGCGGGGTGGTCTCACTTGATATCTATTGGTTTTGGGGTACTTCTTGTTATTCACCCAGTCTGCTAACTGATTGATACAAACTTTTTATTTTCCACTTAAACTTTAGGGTACTCATCTGAGTAGGTTAATGGTTGAGGTTTTAGGTTTTTCTTCGAGTAAGCTTCCAAGGACGTGTATGAGGCAGTTAGCTATGTAGGAGTTTTATTTACGTTGTGTGTTTCTTTTGTGTATGTAACAGCAAAGATGTTTATTTCCAATATATAGACTCCGATCAACCAAGTGGGCAACTTCATACGTCACTCTTAAATTTACACTTTGTAATAATTATATTTTATCTGAACGTAGGTTTTATTATACGAATTTGTAATGAATATTTATCAATAAATATGTTTCAAACTTTTCTCATATTCCCATGTTCTCTGATGTTATGATGCATTAACATATCCGTTTTCTATCATTGAAAGTTAATACTATAGATGACAATAGCATATGTAGCGCTTAGCTTTAGACCTTAAAGAATAGATTGTTACAATTTGGTATTACAACGTAGATTTATGAAAATTTAAAAAGTTTTTTTTAAATGATTTCAAAACTAAAACCCAAAGATCCAAGTAACAAACCAAGGTATGGAAGAATGATATTATAATGCACTTATATTTGTATTATATTAGTATATATAGACCCTACACTCTTAAAGTGTCCTTCGGTAGCTTACATAGTGTAAATCCCCGTAAAATAAACCATAAATAGACATAGATAATAAAAATAAGCAATAATAGGTTAATAAAATGATAAAGGGTTGAAAATACAAATTTTAGATAATTATGAATCTAGCCATGAAAATATTACCATTGTATTTGTGTCGAGATTCTATTCCACTTTCATATTTTATTTATCGAAAACGGAGTTCAATGAAGAAGTTATGAATAAAACAAGTCTTACGAAAATTGTATACACGCAACGCTTGGAATTCAAAATGTAAGAATATAAATCTTGAATAAAATAATATATTTTTGGCATAGCGGAATATTCCTTGAGAATTCAAAATTGTGTGTGTGTGTATATATGTAAGGAACATAAACTTTAATCATGGTATGCTAAATTCCTTAGTTTTGAGGGAAGAGATGAATTAATTCAGTCAGTGATCACTCCAACAGTGTTGTATTGGGTTTTTGTCCATCAATTGCCTGAATATACTATCGAGAAATTGAGCATGATGTGCTCAGATTTTTTTTGGGGAGGTTTTAAGCATAAAATAAAATGGGAAGTATTATGTTCTCCAAGGAGTGAGGGAGGCATTGGTTTAAAATCTTTCAAAGATCTTAAGAAAGCTACTGGTATGAATTTAATGTGGAAATTCCTTGTTGATTCATCATTATGGAATAGATGGATGGCAGCGAAATATTGTAGAAATAAACTGTTTTGGAATATGAGTATAGACAATAATTCATCTTGCACACGGAAAGCAATATTGAGATTAAGATCCAATGGGAAACAACTTTTCAATAAAGTTATCTCTTCAGGTGTTCAGCTTTGTTGTGGTTTGAACCATGGATCAACAGTAAATGTCGAGTGGATTTGATTGAGATTTCCAGATTCCAGGTTGTGGGTAGGGAGAATGAGGTTGTAGCTTCTATAATTCGAGATGGAAGGATTTGTAGTAGCTTGCATGCAGCTACTAGAGTAGTGCAACGACAAGTAGATTATGTGCTTTTGAATCATAATACACAATAAGATTTTTATGAGTGGGCTGATGGTGGAGCGTTCACTTTTCATAACACTTAGGAGAAATAAAGAGAGAAACATACAATGAGACAGTGGTTTAAAGTGATTTGGCATGCAAAGAATTGAAGAGGACGGCTTTTATAATGTATTTGGTTATGATGGATAGATTAAGTACTAAAGATAGGTTGATGAAACATGGTGTGGTTGATGAAACATCGTGTGGTTGATGAAAATAGGTGCATTTTATGTGGTATACATGAGGAAACAACAAGTCATTTATTCTTTAATTGTGGGTTTTCTAAGTTCACATGGAGCTCTTTGAAAGGAAAGCTTGGTTTGAATCAGAATGCGGTGGGATCCATGAAGGAAGAAGCTAATCAATTATTATATGTTTTTAATAGTAAAAATCAAATTAATGATGTAGCTTGTGCAACCTTCACCACTGCAGTATATCATATATAAATGGAATGAAATGCTCGGCAGTTTAGCAGTCACATTATTTCTAAGGAGGTTAGATTGAAGCTGATAGAAAAGGAGATTTATTTCTTAGTTAAAGGCAATGGAAGTAAGACTTCAAGAACGTCGGCTAATGAAGATTTCATGCGCAGATGGGGTATTGAGTTGATAGATATAGGATGATGTGAAGAAGTGAGAATTTTGTTTGTGGATGAAGTGTTTTCTTTATATGAATTTTTATATGTTTTAGTCGTATTTTTAGTTTATAGATAGATGTATGTTGCTTGATTGTACTGTGAATATATGGATTATATATGTACTCTTTTTCCTTGTTGCCGCACCCATTTAGCTTAGGAGGAACAAGCTTTTGATGAGGCATATGTATGAAGTATATGATTGGTATTCATAACAAAGTGAACCAATTTTCATATATATATATATATATATATATATATATATATATATATGGAGAGGCCAAGAATCAAAAGAAACGAAAAGAATTAATTAAATTAATTATGTATTTTATTAAATATATACAACCATGGAAATAATCTCTCGGTGATTGACCCTTAAGGTGGGTAGAACGCTTCTATCGAGGGGGGTTGACCTAGGGTGGACCACCCTCCTAGAGCGGGGATCAACCAACCTTCAAACTGAGGGCGGGAGAGAGGCTAGTTTTGTTATGTTTTTATTATATCTTGCTAGAACGAACTGTCCAGAATTTATTAAACTAATCTGATGGACCACACACACTATAGCAAGTATAAGTAGGGCCTTAGCCTCTCCCTCAAACCCTATATTTTATTCTCTTATACGCCTCTATTCTGCTTCTCCACTATTGCTCTAAATTCAAGAAAATAGTACAGGTAAGACTTCTTCTTCCCTAACATATTTCTTTATCTTTTCTAATCTAATTATGTATAAGACTCTAATTAGATTCTTATATATATATATATATATATATGTGTGTGTGTGTGTGTGTGTTTAAAAAGAAAGTTTGGGACACGATATGTGCGAAGATACAATATAGAAACTCTTTCTACACTGCATCCTCATCCTTCTCCTAGTAATTCAGCTAGTGGAAATTTTATAAGTTTACTGTTTCCAATATTTTGGTAATGTAGATTTGGATGGTTATGCCTAAAGAGATATGAATTCACATGAAAGTATTAAAAAAAACCCCAAATCCCTTATAAATTGCAGAAATGGTCAATTTAGTGAATCTGTTGGGTTTTAATTATAAATGTAATAAAAGTTGGGATTTTTGGGTGTTGTGTAATTTTGATAATTGTCTAATTTACTTTCTATTCAATTGAAAATCATATATGTGCAAAATTATAAGATTTGGGTACTGTAACTTAAGTAGGTTTAAACATTTATTTATCTAAAATAGATAGTTTGAACATATTAAAATACATGTTACAAAAGTCTTAAGTTTTTGTATAAAATCGCATGAAATGCAAAGCAACACAAAAAATAGATTATGCATATTACTTCTTTTCCTTTCTTTTATTATTAAAGTAATTAAAACCAAGTTTAAAAGTTATTTTGTTTATATTTTTTATTTCTCTGTTATTGATTTGAACGCAAATAAACATTATATGGTAGCATAGAATCAGAGAAATAAACTTGTAAACCTTAATCTTATGGTTAGGATTGACATTTCTTCACTTCAGGACGTTTCTGTACATGCGTTCAATTACATTTTTATTTATTATTGTTTATAGCATAATTAAAGTATAACAAATGCATACTAAATACATTTAATTAGGAATTAAGATTTAAAATGTCCTTAATATTGTTAGGGATTGCAGAATGGACTGTTAAGGCAGAACAAACACTAAAGGGGGAGGGGAGGGGTGAATAGTGTTTTTGAGAATTTGAACAAAATCTAAAACTTATTTGAACTACTATATGAATCAAACACCACAGAAACATCATAGATACAGAATCAAACACAAAGACAAATATAAACAAAAATAAAGTGCACAAAAGAAAGAACACAACAGACTTTATACTGATTCAAATTGCTTCTACGTCCAGTCCCGCATGAAGCTGGATTATGCAGAGTTTTATTACTATATCAATAGTCAAGTACAACCTCCTTGATTTCACGGCTACAAGTGATACCACCGATTATCTGTCCCTGACTTCACGGCTACAAGGGATGCCACCGATTACCCGTCCTTGATTTTACAGCTACATGGGATATCACCGGTTACTTACACAACCCAAACAATTACAAACAACCCTATAACTCTTCAATAGCACTTGATTCAGAAAGTAATGAGTAGAGAGTGTAAAGAGAAGAAGTTTAATGAAAATAAAATTGAATTCGGCAAAGCATAAGTGTAGAATCATAAAAATGAGAAAGAATAATGGTGTAATGAAAGGAGATGAAGATGGAGAAGAAGAATGATAATAAAATTCAAAATCAGCCCCTATTTATAACATTTGAAAGGTTGCAACATTTCTGAACCGTCACAAATAGTGAAAAGACACTTCCTTTCAATTTCGAAAAAACGACAGTTATATGTCGAAATGGGAATAAATGTATGTCAATATATGCATGTGTAAAACTAAATTTTGAGCATTTTTCAAGTGTTTTGATATATATATTTATATATATATATATAATCCTGGAAATTCTTGAATTAAAACATAGTGTTATAAATGAATATTATAAAGTAGAAAATCATATGAAAACATAAATATAAATTATATAAACTTATTTATGAAATTATAGAGTTAAAACTACATAAATATAAAGTATATAAAAGTATATAATGTATATAAAACTTTAGTTTAAAATCAAAAGTAAAGTAAAGGAAATAAACTAAAGAAGATAAAGATTAAAAATAGAATTTGAAAACAAAATTTGAAATCAGAATTTGAAAATTCAGAATTTTGAATTTGAACCTGGAGTGCTATTTAGAGTCTTACATAAACTAGGCTCTATTACTATATTTATCTTGAACTCTTGAAATCTTAAATTCTCATGAGTCTTGAATCATCTCTGAATTCTGAATCTCTAATAACTTTAAACTGTATAGTCTTTAGTAATAATTCCTGTATATAAATTCTGCATGTGTGTGTGTGTGTATATATATATATATATTCTAGAAAAAAGTGTTAGTATATATTTTATAATCAATTAATATTGAAATAAGGTTGTTGTCATCAAAACTCCATTCTCCAACAGTCTCCCCCTTTTTGATGATGACAACCTTAGTTTATAAAATATCATACATGTACATACCTATTGATGATGATCCTTCAAATCCCCCATCTAAATAAATACTATAAACTATGTCTATATTTATAATTTCTCCCCCTTTGGCATTGTCAAAAAGAAATTCTAAAACTACTTCCCCTAAATCGCATAACTATCTAAATAAAACCTATGAGTAAATCCTAATTCAAAGTAGAATACCCCCCCCAAGTAAAATATTCCCCTTAATAATTCTCTAATACTTCCAATAAGTCATAAATCTATACTAAAGTAAATAATTCCTTAATTCTATACAATCCTATAATAATAGCACTTCTCAAAATTTCCTAGATTCATGATTATCAATCATCAATACAAACCAATACACGTATTATAATTACATATGTTGTATATATACAAACCAAATCAATCAAAACACACCACATTATATGTTTTAATATATACAAGTTTCGTAGAATCCTAATCAAATTCAAACAAATCAATCAAATCGTACCGAACAATTAAATGTTTCTTGGGACTTCTACCCAACCGTCTTCTCCAAAGGTTGGATCCTTCTTGATGACTTCCCAATCTTTATCTTCTTTGGTTGGTGGTGTCTTAGCAAGATTGTTTTCTTCATCTATGAAAAAAGAATAGATTAGCCACCGCATTGCATCAAAATCTTTTCTTGCTGTTCAAACATCTTTATTTGACTTAATTCGAGATGACACTGGTTTCGTAGAATTATAGAGAGAATGTTTTTGAAAGAATTCAAGGTTTCTTCTAGATTTTCACTAAGATTATGAATTGGATTTGCCATGGATTTGAGTAGAAATGAATAAGGAAGAAGTAGAAATGGGATAATGAAATTTTCTGGAAGAAATAAGCTTAAATAGGGCCTGGAATTCGTTGGATTTTGAACGGACATGAGTATTTAATTTTAAATTTTGAAATAATTTGAAAATCTGGCAGTTATATGTAGACATATACGTAAATGTATGTCGACATATGCTATTAAAATTTTTGACTTTTTTTTTGAAATTTGAATCTTATATTATATTATAATTAATTCTAAGATTTTTACAGTGATTTAAAGATAATTTTGACATAAATAAACTCCATTCACACAAAGAAAATACATCCAACTAATTAAGACACACTAAATACGAGATTCGAAAGCAAAACATAAGCAAATGCATAAGCTAATTCATAAAGAAAAATTAAACTAAATAGACTAGTTTTTGGATGATGATGATGAGGAAGGTGAGATTCTAAGCTTTCTTCCAATTTTGACCATGAACTTGGTCATTTTTGAAAAGTTCTTCTTAAGCTTCTTTTGACTGTTGGCAATTTTGACTTGATTTTGAACAATCGTCTCTTTGGAAATGTGTCTAGTGTTGGTTGGACACTCACTTTCTAAAGAAGTTTCTTCTTCTTCTTCAACTTCCATTGGCACTTGTTCTTATTGCATTCAAGCTCGTTTGGATTCGAATGTCTCATATGGCTTGAAAGTGAGAGGAATTTACATGAGATGTATGTTTGATGAGTCAAACACTTTTCTAGGCACAAACTCTTCTCCATGAAGATCCACTCCAAAGTATTTGAAGATACGAGTGAGATAAACACCATAGTAGAGTGTGTTTTCTCTTAAGGACAATTCTATGGGCTTGATTTCATTTAAAATCATGTCGACCTAATTTATGTTATAGCCACCCATAATAGCAAAGAGTCTTTTTGGACTTTGAAAGTTGGATTATTAAAATTTCCAGAGCGGGGAGTGATGGTATGTTGAAGGAGGAAGTTGACAATACTTATTTTTGGAAGAAAAGGCGATTTTTGAAATCCATGTGAGCATCGCTTTCGAATATGTCATGATATGTCTCTAAATCGGTTTCATCGATAACGAAATCTGAAAAATCCGAGCCTATGCTTCGACAACTCAAGACATTGCCTAAGAGTTTGGCATCGAGAACAATTTGCGTGCCTTTGATGCTACTCCAAATTTGGCCTTCGTTGCCTTCGTAAAGTCCTCGATTAAGATTCGCATAGAACATCTTAACAAGCTTAGGATTACATACTTCGTCATTATCCCGTGAGTCAATTAGACTTAAGACTTCGTTTTGTTGGAAGGGAGACGTAAGATCATAAGAGGGAAAATCACTAAAGACAACGAAAGCATCCGTGTTAACTTTAACATTTGCTACATATTTAACATAAGTCTTGATAGCCTCTTTGTCATTATGAAGATAACCTTTGATGATTTTGGTTAACTTCAATTTCTGAGTTGAACTTGAGGAAGCCACTGAATTGATAGTTTTGAAGAGAATAGATATGAAGAGTATTGTTTTGAATTGTGAATGAAAGGTAGAAAGGATACGTGTACACATAGAAATTGAATGGATATGTATTGAATAGGCACATCTTTTTAGACTTAAATGACACCTTTCAGACCTTGGGAGTTGGCGAAATGTTGGAGGGAAGTTTGAAAGTTTAAACCTTTGAATTTCAAATTTTTAATTTCAAATTTCTGGTCAATATATGTTGACATATGGACATATGTATGTCGACGTATGTGCCTATTTTCAAAGGGAATTGAACTTTTATGAAATGTAATTTAAATAATCGATTTATATTTTAGGTTTAACGATTTCCTAAAATAATTCTAATCCTAACAAGCATTCAAACAATTTATTATTTTATTTGTTATTTATTATTATATTATTATTTTAAATTTCAAAATTCAAATTTGAATTTCAAATTTCAAGTATAAATGATAAAGTTTTTAATTTCAAATCAAAGAAAACAAACGAAGCAATCATTGAACCAAATAAAATTAAAAAATTAATTAAGGCGTAATCGGTTCTTAGGTCCTTTTTCGAAATTTTCTGAATTCTGAATTGTCGTAAAGCACATATTCGAATTTCCAGTTTCTTGCTCTTCATCACTTGATGATGAGTCTGAGTCATCTAATGTTGCTACATATGCTTTCATTCTCTTTCTTGACGAATTGCTGTTGTCTGTTTGTTGAGTCGATTTATCTGGATATGGACACAATTTCTTTATATTGCCTGGTTTGTTGCAGTTATAATATCGACCATCATTGCTTCTTTAGCTTCCTTGGTTAAAATTTCTCCTTCTATATCTCATAAATTTTTAATATGATTTGTCATAAGAGGTGTTTCTTGTCATCTTCACTACTTGAGTCAGAATCATTTGCTGTTGCTTTTAATGCAATAGATTTCTTCTCAGTTGACCTGTTTTTTTCTTTTCTATAATTGGACTTCATATGACATCAGATTTCCGACTAACTCCTCAATCTTTATTTCATTGACATCGTTGGCTTCTTCAATCGCCAAAGTTTTCTGATCCCATTCTAAAGTTAGTGAACTCAATATTTTTCTGACTTGATCTACTTTAGAATAAGTGTTTCCAAGTGCTGTTAATGAATGCATTATCTCTTGAAATCTGCAATAAATATCGGAGATAGATTCATTCTTGTTCATTTTGAATAACTGAAACTGATTTACTAACATTGCTATTTTAGTTTGTTTAACTTTACTTGTTCCTTCATGAGTAACCTGTAAAGTTCTCCAAATTTCGTAATATGTTTTACATACTGACACTCTATTAAACTCATTCCTATCTAATGGACAAAATATCATATTCATGGCTTTAGAATTGCTTTGTACAACAGTCTTTTATTCATTTGTCCATTGTGTGAAAGCGGTTGTGGGTTCAAAAAATTCATTTTGTGTACTTTTCCATGTATCTAATCCTACTGATTGTAAATAAATTTTCATTCTTCATGCCTAATATGAATAATTACTATCATTAAATAGTGGTGGTCTAACAGTGGACTGACCCTCTACAAAAGAACTATTATTGCTACCAGTGTTGGTTGCCATTATCACTAATTTCAAAATCAGATTATGAGCTTTTTGAAAGACCTTGCTCTGATACCACTTATTAGGGATTACAGAATGGATCGTTAAGGCAAAGCAAACACTAGAAGGGGGTGAATAGTGTTTTTGAGAATTTAAACAAAATCTAAAACTTATGTGAACTACTATATGAATCAAACAACAAAGAAACAATCACAGATACAGAATCAAAAACAAACACAAATATAAACAAAAATAAAGTGCAAAAAAGGGAAGAACACACCGGATTTAATAGTGGTTCGAATTGCTCCTAAGTCCAATCCCGCAACAACGTTGGATTGCGCAGAGTTTCATTACCATATCAATAGTCAAGTACAACATCCTTGATTTCATGGCTATAAGGGATACCACCGATTATCCGTCCTTGATTTCACGGCTACAAGAGATACCACCGGTTACCCATCCTTGATTTTATGGCTAAAAGGGATACCACTGATTTCTTACACAACCCAAAAAATTACAAATAGTCTGTAACTCTTCTGTAGCACTTGATTCAGATAGTAATGAGTTGGGAGTGTAAATAAAAGAAGTTTAATGAAAGCGGAATTGAATTTGGCAGAGTATAAGTGTAGAAATCATAAAAATGAGAAATAATATTGGTGTAATGTAAGGAGATGAAGATGGAGAAGAAGAACGATAATATAATTCGAAATTAACCCCTATTTGTAACATTTGAAAGGTTGCAGTGTTTCTAAACTGTCATAAATAGTGAAAAGACACTTTCTTTCAATTTTGAAAAAATGACAATTATATGTCGACATGGGAATAAATGTATGTCGACATATACATGTATTAAACTAAATTTTGAACAATTTTCAAGTGTTTTGATATATATATATATATATAATTCTAGAAATTCTTGAATTAAAACATAGTGTTATAAATGAATATTATAAAGTAGAAAATCATATGAAAACATAAACATAAATTATATAAACATATTTATAAAATTATAGAGTTAAAACTATATAAATATAAAGTATATAAAGTGTATAATGTACATAAAACTTATAAACTATAAAACTTTAGTTTAAAATCAAAAGTAATATAAAGGAAATAGACTAGAGAAGATAAAGTTTAAAAATAGAATTTGAAATCAGAATTTGAAAAATAGAATTTTGAATTTGAATTTGAACCTGAAGTGCTATTCAGAGTCTTACATAAACTAGACTCTTTTACTATATCTATCATGAACTCTTGAAATCTTAAATACTCATGAATCTTGAATCCTCTCTGAATTTTAAATCTCTAATATCTTTAAACTGTACAGTCTTTAGTAATAATTCCTGTATAAAAATCTTGCATATGTATATGTGTATATATATGTATATACATATATATTCTAGACAAAAGTGTCAGTATATATTTTATAATCAATTAATATCGAAATAAGGTTGTTTTCATCAAAAATCCATTCTCTAACAAATATGAGTTTTGTATGTGTGTGAGTATTAACGGCTTTATTAGTATTAACGACACATAACACAAGGTTAACCCCCTACTATAGTTTAAGCCTACTCGGAACCGACCGACATATCCAACATCTAAAAAAAGTCTGGTTAATGTGAGAGGTCTAAGTGACATAGGCCATTATAATAAATGCACAAAGGCGCAAGGTCAATCACAACTTATAGCAGAGGTCTACTCAGAACCCCTAGACAAATCTAGAATCTACAAGAGGTTCGCTTAATGTGGGACATCTATTAAAATTAATATGTGTGTGAAGTAGGTCTTCCTTGAGAAGGTACTAAGCTGATCTATCTTGTTTGGGTATTAAGTGGTTAAGACTAGGTCCGATGCTAAGGTTCACTCCTTGGTTCTGGTACAAAGTCATGGGACCTACCGTTATTAGCTTTTAAGCAGTCCTTGGGTCCACCTTTCTCTAATAATTTTAAGGCATTAAATTGTCTTAGAATGTTACGAATGAGTGAGGTAGTTCTCTAGAAGTTGTTCACATCTTATCTAGGGTTATGTGAGGGTTGACCTAGGGATGGGCTACTAGGAGTTCTACCAATCATATAAATGACATGTCTAAGGCGAACCACCTATCTAAGGAAAGTATTAAGTGGTTGGGAGTTCATCGGTAATGACATCTAGATAGTAAATTAGGGGGTCCGTCGGGTGATCTTCATAAATGATGGTTAGTTGTTGTTAGATCAAAATTTGGATCTAACACCCAAATTGTTCTGATTTATAAAGAATTATAACTGTAGAATGAAGAAAAAGCAGAGAACACACCGAATTTATAGTGGTTCGGCGTTAACGAGCCTACGTCCACTTTATATGTTATC
This sequence comes from Allium sativum, assembly GCA_030737875.1. Taxonomy (NCBI): domain Eukaryota; kingdom Viridiplantae; phylum Streptophyta; class Magnoliopsida; order Asparagales; family Amaryllidaceae; genus Allium; species Allium sativum. The sequence continues at coordinate 17,881 of JASFAX010002722.1, read as the reverse complement.
GATTATACTTTGAATGCTAGTACAATCAATGATTTCTCTCAAACTCGCTCTTACAATTGTGATTTCTCTCAGTAATCTCGTAATAAAACTGACAAGAAATAGTGGTATGACAGTAATGGCGGAATCAGTGCTCAATACTGCCAAAAGATCCCAAAAAATGCCAAGCTCTGGGCTATTTATAGCTGATTTTGTCAGGCGGATCGCGGTCACACGTGGCACAAATCCCGAGAATATCGGATCGTATCGCAGCTTGATGAAGAATTAGTCGAATTAGCCGTTGTGGACAGGTGTCGCGATCCCCTTAAATATCGGATCGAGCAAGGAGGAGGAATTGGTCAAAGTGACAGTTGGGGACACGTGTCGCTGGATCCGTGCATCTCGGATCGCCGAAGACTAACTCGTGCTTGAACAGGTCAGAGGCTTCGCTGTGCATCGGGGGATCGGATCGGTCTGTGCTGGGTAGTAGTGTATGTACGGATCGAGTCGTGTAGAAGTAGTCGGATCGCTGATGCAATGGGGGCGATCCGATGGGGGGCGATCCAATGGGGGGCGATCCGTGAGGGGCAACCCTCTGGTGTGATCCGATCCTTCATGGACTTAAGGAACGTAGTTTCATACTTTCTTCTTATGAGTGAACCTTGGCGGCTTGGTCAAAAAGCTAGCCAACATTTTGCCCCCTCGAAGTATGTTTTATCGATGATGGAACATGCTTCGAAACGATAGAAACGTCTTTTCATAAAGAGATGCAAATCAGTGGTAGCGTCTATCCGAAAGGCCATATCATTTACGGAAAGTTGTCTCTTTGCTCGCTATAAATATCGGATAAATCTTTAATAGTTTCCCTGTTTATTGGACAATTCTTTTCTGGGATCTTTCAGAGTCTGCATCATCGAATCTACCAGGTGCATTTTTGCATTTTCTATGATCATTTCTTAATTTTCATTTCTGTCGGTCATTTATCGGTTCGGATCGCATGTGTGGGTCACAGTCCATTAGCAATTCGTTCGCCTCGTCCTTTGGTGAGCATTTGGGCCTCTTCACGGAACAAGACGGGCTTCTCTTTGAGACGTGGTGGGCTTTTGGTTCGCGGCCCGCCTATTTTCACGGATCGAATAAGACAAAAAAGGGGGAGACTAACGATCGCCCCTTTGCCTATATAAATCGATCCTCACCCTCATTCTTCTTCTCTTCTTTCTTCTTTCGCAGCCGCCGCCAATTTTCTTGAGAGAAAACTCTAACTTTGATTTCCAAATTTCCAACCGATTTCAAACTTTAAGAAGGTAATTAAACAGCTTTTATTTAGTTTCTATCGTGTTCGCACTGGTTTAGAGAGTGGAGACAGCGGAGTTTTGTAGGATTTGGTGATAGTAAACGCGAACGTGCCTGGTTCAATTCCATGAATTTAAGGGTGAAGAGGAGAGTTGAGGAAGAAGAAGGAAGGGATGACCAGATCGGTTCGTGGGTGAGGCCCAAGTTCGAAGCGAAGGTGAGGCGAGGGGAGAGGGAACAAAACTGGAATGTTGATTTGGCTAGTGTGTCGGATCGCGGAAACGGCAAGGCTATAGTTCGTGGGGAACTAGACGCGAGTGTCAGATCGTGGAGATACTGGAGCTTCGGGTCGTGGAGAATGGGGGGCGATGCGGATCGCCAAGATACCATCGCTATCCGTCTGGATGAATTGGTGCGCTTCACGATTCGAAGTCTTTCCATGATCTAGTACCCTTCCGCGTACCGAGTCCTTTACCACGATCTGACCATATGTCGCGATCCGAACCTGCCCCGCGATCCGACTGACGAACAATCTGATGCACATGCTGACTGAATAATATGATGCAACTCTAACAAATCGATGGACAGTTAGGTTAGAGCCTTTGAGACGAACATTCCAGATTGAACAAATGCATAATCTACCAACCGAACAACGACCAATGTCTAAATGATTTTGTTGACCTTTTTACTTTTCTTTAATGCACGCACAAGCACACACCGACACTTGCACACACAGGGGGGACGGGTAGTTTTAATCTTATTTCTCATGTTTACTCGCCTAAACAGTAATGTCGGATAATCATTCCTCTTCAAGATCCGACACAGAAATGGATCCCGAGGTGCCTGAGCGCCACAACCCCGAGGTCCCTCCAATTAACCCAGGAGGCGAAGATTCTGGATCCGAATATGAGGCAACGGAATCGGCTCAATCTGAAAGTACTTCACTTGATGAAGAGTCTGAAGTAGACGGGTGAGCTCCCGATGAGATTCCTGACGCACTTGGGATAGAGAAATTTACTGATTCTTTAGCTTCCAAACTCGATGACATAAGGCTTAAAAGAATTTGCCTGAGACATGGGATCCCCTGGGATGATGTGAGGACACCCGGTAGCGAAGATAGACCCCACTTAGCTCTGAAAGGCTATATGGCAGTCAGCCGACTCATGTGCTGGGTAGGAGCTATTCCTCCGTTTCCTCCGATCGTCATTGAGACCTTAAAACGATTGGGTATCGCTCCGATGCAGCTTCATCCTAACGCCTACGCGGCTTTATACACTCTATATATCGCATACGCGGAGATCCTGCATACCGAGCTCACATTTAAAGATTTAAAATTCTTTTATATTTTCATGCATCGCTCCTCGGCAACCCCAAATTTCTATTTATTTGAATCGGTAGCGAATAGGAAAGTTCTGTATGACGGATACAGCAATATAGGGGATCCCAAGTCTGATTGGTTCTATATAAAGAGACATGCTGGGTGCTCAAGAAGATGGCTTAAATCAAGTAAACCTTAATCTTTTGACTGAATATCTTGCTTGAGAAATCGAAGCATTAACATCCCCCCTTATTTTTTGTTTTAAGCAGATCACGTCTTTCCCAAGACGGAAGGCTTGGTATACAATAATCGATTGTCTATTCTTCTACAAAGCAGATCCAATTTTCTAAGGATCAAGAAGTGCATTACTGACGAGAATCTTCACAAGCATCGCCATCTGGATATAAGGTTTGGACTTGGTGCAGGCGGCAAACCTTACAAATACGTGCCCCCAACGGAGGGAGAAGGAACATCACGGGCATCAGAAACAACTAAATTCCGTAAGAGTCCTTCCCCGATAATCATCCAGGACGACGAGGACCTAAACATATATAGAGGAGATGAGGCCCGTGGTGACAAGTCTAAGGAAATCCCAGTTTCTCTGGGGGGTTTCCCTTCAAGGACTTCTCTTCCGATCGAACATGCTGCTCCCGATGATTTGACAGAAGAACAGCTATTTAAAGAGCTGAGCAAAATTCCTTTGCCTGATGATGTATACACAGAAGGGGACTTTGAAGGGGAGCCATTTTTCCCTGCTTCTGAGGAAACCACCGTTCCAATTGGAGGACAAGAAACTACTCAGATGAGCCTGACTTCAGGCCCGGGTCTGTTAGGGGGAATTATATGGGACGCACAAATCACACACACTGCCTGACCCCACACTTTTATATCAACAGTATTCAAGGTTTTAATATGCTCTTTTTTCTTTTACAGGAAGGATGTCTCGCAGGCGGTCCTATTCTTATCGCTCTCTTCGTGAGGGCACACCCAGTCTTCATCCGAATCCCGAGCGTTCTCGCGGCCTTTCTCACAAGCCTACTTCTTCGCAATCCCGGTCTCCACCATTTTCAACCTCTGGCAAGCCTCCCAGTTATTCGGTACCACCTACAGGGGGAAAACAACTTCCTAAAGAGCTAACCCCTCCGAAGCGTGCACCCTCTCACAACAGGTCATCGAAAAGACACTACGAGCCCAAGGATAAAAGCAAGGATCCAATCAAGGATTCTGAGAAGGAGAAAAGTGGCATTGTCCCTTCCAACCAGCAAGATTTGGTTGCCCCCGGGTCACGAGATTACATCCATGGTCCCGAGACTCAAGCTAAGCTGGAAAAGTTGCGAGAACAATTCCCTAACATCTTCTTCGAAAGGATGATGTTTGTTCCAGCCTTGGAGCCAGTCCCTAGGAACTGGGATACCGAAGTCATCGGGCACATTCGTCACGTAGCCAGGCAGTATGAAGTGATGAAGAAACATGATGTTAATCTTTCAGAAGTCATCCGAACGCTTGAGATGGAAGCACATAGATCCAAGGTGAAGATATATAACAATGAGAGGGCTAGGACAAAAATGGAGAAGGACTTGGAAGACGCTCAATCCCAACTTGCCTTAGCGCGGAGAGAGGCTGAAAATTATAATACTGAATTGGAGAATGCTAAGAAATGCTTTCATTCTGAACTTGACTCAAATAGCCAAGAGAAAATGGCCTTAAAGAAGGAGGTAGAAGATCTTAAAATGGCCAACATTGAGTTGAAGACGGCACAGGGCCATTTTGAAGTTGAGAGAGCTGCTTGGGAGGAAGAAAAAGCAAGCTTGAAAGAAAGTCTAGCTTTGGCCGAAGCAGAGAATGTGATTTTGAATGATCAAGTTGCGGATGCAGAGAGGCGCGCGGCTCTTGTCGAAAAGAATGTAGAAAGTGCCATTGAGATGGCTACTGCTTCTAACAACAAACTCCTCAAGAGAGAAAAAGATATCGAAGGGTTTGAAGAGATGATATTTGACTTCCTCGGCCACGTCCTTAAAACCCGTAACATCTCGTGGATCCCGGACTACCACGTTACTTTAGCCAACTTATGGGATGCCATCGTCGAGGGTGAGAAGCAGAGATTAGGAGTTGAAGAGATTGACGAAGATGAACTGATGAAGACCATTCTGAGGGATAACGAGCCCGAGGATCTGGCAGAAGGCCGTCGTCTAATTCAAGAAGAAATGGAGAAGGAGAGGGCCCTGGATAAGGGCAAAAACAAGATTGACGAAGGTTCGAGCTCAGCTGTAGAGCCCAAGGCCTCCGGAGTTGAGGAATACCATCCTGATGATCCATTAATTCCTTTGGGCCTAACTCCTGTGGTTGTCGGAGCTTCTGCAGCTAGCCTAGATGGAGGATCAGCGGAAGGTATCTCCCTTTTTTCCCCACAATTTGTCAAAGCAATTGTGAATTGTCGTCGTCTGGTAGAGCAACCAATCGAATTAATAACATGTGTTCCCTATAATACAGGTGGCGAGCCCGCCGACAAGGATGTCGAGAAGGGGACAGAGGCGGAGAAGATTGTCGTCTCGCCTAGCGTCGGTGTTGATATACCGAAGCAGGCTGAAGGTACAAAAGCAGAGAAAGGCGTCCTGGCACCCAGTGCTGATGCTCCCAAAGATGATGAAACCATCGAGGCCTTGAAAGATATGGATGGGCGCCATGTAGAGGATGAGGAAGATATCATTAGTACCAAAGAGGCCGAAGACGATGACGACGAAACTTTGGCCAACAGAAAAGCCAGGCAGGAAAAGCAGATGACTTTAAAGAAGGTGGGACAAGAGCCTTTGAACGTAGCCCCTATCTCGGAGTTTAATCCCAAAACTGGGATGGTTCTGAAACTCCAGCCCAAATCCATCAGCAAACAGCTTCATTTTGCGAACCCTGATGATTTCCCAGCCTCCTTGACTGATAAAAGAAAGAGAAAGGAGGTGGAGGAGGAGTCTTCTGATGAGTCGGACGTTCCTCTTATAGACAAACGGAAAAGAAAGAAGGGTGATCAATCCGAAACTGACAAGGCGAAGCTGGAGAAGCAGAAACAGGAGAAGAAGTCCAAGCGTAAATAGGATATTGTCGCTTGTCTATATTTTGTCTTTAGGCTTCCTACTGGCCATGAAATGTAATTGTGAGACTGGACCTCACTTTTGTTTTAGGTTGTTGTTTTTTCTGTAGGCTTGTAGTTTATAAATGAAAATTTATCTCTTTTGCACCATCGTGTACCTGCATTTAATAAACTTTTCATGCTTAGTCATAGATCATCTGATTATAACTACAAATCAGTCAAGCAACAGAAAGAAATTTTTTAAAATTTCCTTGCTGCATCAAGGTTCATGTGCCATGATGTATATGGCCCCCAATCAATCGTTAACGTAGCGCTTAACTAGGGCTTATTAAGGATTGATTAGCGTTGTTCGCATGTTGCCCCCTATTTCTGAATATGGGGGGACTTAGAGAATTTAATAAGATAACTGTCCTTGTGGTGCTGAGTTTCCGACACCTTTCTCAGCGCTTAATCATAGACTCTTTTATACTCTCCTGGCGGCCGCCGAGGTTAGAGTTCGAATCTAGCAGTTCAATTGCTCCCCGATCCTTCAGCGGGGAAGGATTTCTTTCTCAGCGCTCGATCGGAGACGCTTTTATAGTCTCTCTCTGCTCTGGAGAGTTAGAGTTCAAGCTCAGCAGTTCAATCACTCCCCGATTCTTCAGCGGGGTAAGAGCTCTTTCTCAGCGCTCAGTCGGAGACGCTTTTATACTCTCTCTCTGCTCTGGATAGTTAGAGTTCAAGCTCAGCAGTTCAATCGCTCTCCGATCCTTCAGCGGGGCAAGAGCTCTTTCTCAGCGCTCAGTCGGAGGCGCTTTTATACTCTCCTGGCAGTCGCCGAGGTTAGTGTTCCGTCAAGGCGGTTCCGATCATGGTACACCGCCATGACTTACGGACATCGCCTTCATGTCCGTTATGCTCTCTCTCGGCTCTGGAGAGTTAGAGCGCTATTAATGATATGATTCACTTTATCGCACCCTCAGAGTTTTGACTGTGATTGCATCCCATTCTGATGGAAGGCACCTATAATTATACGCTTCTGTGATCGTTGCATGATTCACAACAATTTCCATAAAATAGAAAGGCAAGTAAATAATAGTGCAATAAAGGTAAACGACACACAATATTTTTATAGTGGTTCGGTCGAATCATGACCTACGTCCACTTTATAATTTTTTGCTTAAGAAATCGGACTATTCTAGGCAAGTCGTGCCTTGTACATGGTCCTTAATAAAGCAAAAGAACAGATCTGACATCTTTACGTTAGGTACGGCCGTAAATGTTGGGCATTCCACACTCTGGGGATTTCCTTTCCATCTACGGTTGCTAGCTTGAAGGTTCCATTATCAAGCTTGCACATAATAGAGTACGGTCCTTCCCACTTCGCGCCCATATGAGTTGGGGCTGGAAAAACACGCTTCAGAACCAAGTCTCCGGGTTTAAAGGTTCGGACTCGAACCTTTTTGTTGTAGTATCGGGCGACCTGTTGCTGGCATCTCAAGGCACGCAGGTCTGCTTCGTCCCTCTTTTCTTCGATCATATCCAGGGATTCAAGGAGCAATTCGTTATTAGTCACGGATCGTAATAAGTCACTCGGTGAGAAGGTACTTTTATTTCAACCGGGATGACTGCTTCTGCTCCAAAAGCAAGGGAGAAGGGGGTATGGCCTGTTGTCGATTTATACGTTGTCCTGTAGGCCCATAGTGCTAAGGGTAATTCATCAACCCACATGGCTCTGGCCCGTTTCAGTCTTCTTTTCAGAATGGACTTAATCACTTTATTCGCCGCTTCGACCTGTCCGTTCGATTGCGGGTGCGCCACAGAGGTGTACCGTTTCTCAATGTTGTATTTCTGGCAGCAGCCTCTGAATTCAGTGCTATCGAACTGAGTTCCATTATCAGTTATAACAATATTTGGAATCCCAAATCGACAGATGATGTTTCTAACGAGGAAATTGATCACTTGTTTGGTTGTGATTGTAGTCAGTGGCTCAGCCTCGACCCACTTAGTGAAGTAATCTACAACTACAATAGCGAACTTCGCTCCGCCCTTAGCTATGGGGAGACTTCCGATGATGTCAATTCTGTGACAAAAAGGAATTTCGCTCGATTCGAATCAATCGCTAAACCAATCTAGACCGTTCGAAACGCCTGATTGTTTTGAGAACACGACAAAACAGGACAAAACAGAACGCATACAGAAGAACGTTTCATTGTATATTACAACAATGCATCAGATTACAAGAATATACAGAATACGAATAAATATTACACAGAAATATCAGAGATTTAAATTACATTTAAATACATAGCAGTGGAAAATAATACAATACACAACTAGAAGGGATATACGGATACAAAGCTTTTCGGATATCATTCCAGCTGTAAACCAGGATCCTGTGAATATAAATCTGCAAAAACCAAAACTGCTAGCTGCCCGTGTCAAAATAGGGGCACCCAGAGTTTAGGTTAAAACAATAAACTCCAGGTCAGCCATGTGACTGGTGTGAGAACTAAAACAGTTATTAATCTTTATTTTAAAGTTAGGTAAATCAAGGGACCACGCCGTATAACACGGAACGGGTTTCCTCCCAAGAATACCAGTGCATAAAACGAACAGTGCAATGCTAAATAAAGAAAAATGAAGCTATTATAAGACCCAGGTCCTATCACACAATGCAACGCAAGCCGGGGGATAGGGTTTTCCCTTATAATAGCTTTGGTTCTCACACCAGTCAATTGGAAATATATAGAAATCCCACTTTCGTCGCACGAACATAGATTCTAATGATGGAGCTCCATCATCAAAATCATCTCCGGGCGATTAGAGTGTAATTTTATATCTATCCAGTATATTAAAACTTCAAATACACATTTGCAAGGCGTATATGCAAAATCTTTATATACTGGACTGTCCAAATCAATACAAATAAATAATCAAATACGAATAATTGATTTAAATTTTCAAAAAAAAAAATTCGTTTTCATTTTAAAAATATACTCTTCACACTCGTTCTAGGATACTACTGATCCTATCTCTAACGAGTCATTCTCATTGGATTTTACTAATCCAATCTCTGATGAATTCTTTCGTATGGTTCTAATGTGCCTTGTTCTCTGAGCTTCGTAAACCAAAGCTCTGATACCAAATGTGACAAAAAGGAATTTCGCTCGATCCGAATCAATCGCTAAACCGATCTAGACCGTTCGAAACGCCTGATTGTTTTGAGAACACGACAAAATAGAACGCAGACGGAAGAACATTTCATTGTATATTACAACAATGCATCAGATTACAAGAATATACAGAGTACGAATAAATATTACACAGAAATATCAGAGATTTAAATTACATTTAAATACATAGCAGCGGAAAATAATACAATACACAACTAGAAGGGATATACGGATACAAAGCTTTCCGGATATCGTTCCAGCTGTAAACCAGGATCCTGTGAATATAAATCTGCAAAAACCAAAACTGCTAGCTGCCCGTGTCAAAATAGGGGCACCCAGAGTTTAGGTTAAAACAATAAACTCCAGGTCAGCCATGTGACTGGTGTGAGAACTAAAACAATTATTAATCTTTATTTTAAAGTTAGGTAAATCAAGGGACCACGCCGTATAACATGGAACGGGTTTCCTCCCAAGAATACCAGTGCATAAAACGAACAGTGCAATGCTAAATAAAGAAAAATGAAGCTATTATAAGACCCAGGTCCTATCACACAATGCAACGCAAGCCGGGGGATAGGGTTTTCCCTTATAATAGCCAAAGCATGCTTGATACGTTTAAAAACAGATTATTTGATACTACTATAAGTGCATAGTGTATAAAACAACTTCAAATCATAAGTATCAATCATAGACGGCATGGGTACCATATATCATGTCGTCATACTAGGCTCTACAAATAAAACCGCAAATGTCACGTATTTGGAAATTGGATTTCCATCTATGAACCGAGGCAAAAGATAGTCCTCAACCGATTCGAGACGCTCTAGCCCGCCCCTCAGGCAAGTACTTAGTCAAGCCTTTGGATCGTCAGGGCCGGTCCACCGATGTGGATTAAAATTCCTGAACACTGCGTTTCCCCGCCCTTTGGGGCGTAAATGAGCCAACGAATGACTCCATCGGACCCGGATCGTCCGATCAAACCGAGGCGCCTCGCAACAGCAACAACCACACAGGTGAAAAGTATATAAATGTCAGGGCTGGTAGGTCACTGACACCACCCTAGCTAGAAAGAAACGCATGCCCTCCCTGAGGTCCTTCTCCCGTTTTTGGTTCACAACCGGGGAGTGAGGCTCGCGAATTCTCGTTACACAAAGCTGTGCCACACAGGCTGTGCTTTGATCATCACCACAAGACTTTGCTTTTCAACAGAAGCCTCGATCAATTGCATCTTAGCATGTCACACAGGCAAACCACTCTATGCAACCGATATCAGTCACACAGAATGAAATCCAATGTCAGACACACAGTCTATTTACAAGTCCGTTCTGGGTCTGAACGAAACCGGAGGCACTTTCCTCGCATATCCATCGATCTCCAAGCACATCTGGACAACCACCGATTGATTCCCTCAACTTGGGTGTACAGCCCAATCAAGATCATCAGTAGTCACCCAAACGATGTGAAGACTTCCGGTGTTCAACCACCGTCTTCATCTTCGACTTATCGTCGTATCAGTTATTCAGAATGGGATAAACCCGGTCTTTCCGAATAACTCGCGTATATTTTAGATAAGTGTTACACAAACACAACATACGCCTCATTCCAATTCATCAGTCACTAACCGTAAATTAATCCAGAGAATAATTCACTAAATATTAACCCCGAAGGCCGAAACCAACATCAGATCAATATCCAGAAAACCATTCTGCTTAGCTAACCGACAGTTAGTTTCTAAATTTCACATTCATAGGGGAAAGGTTCCCATTAATTTTATCAAAGATAAATTCCTTGAATTTATTCTTTAATCTATCCTTTTGAATTTCGATTCAACTAGTCGGGATTAACGAACCTTACCGAAGTAATCATATGTTTTAATTTCTCAATCCCAACCTATTCATCCCATGAAGTAAAACTGGTTATACTTCATATCTAACACCACGGTGTTATCGGTAAATTCAATTACCATTTCACATTCAAATCTAATTAAAGATTTAACTATCGCCTAGAGTAAAACTGGTGATACTCCATTCTCGATCATTTTAATCTAATTAAGGATTCATTAAAACTCCACTTAGTTTTAATCGTTAACTGGGTTAAAGAAACAGTGTCATTTAAAACACGGTTCACGATAAACCCAAAACCACATTCCATTAATTATCGGGTTAAAGAACGAGTGTTATTTAAAACACTGTCCACGATAAACCCAAAAATCAATATTAATTCAATTCCAATTAAATATTATTTAATTGGTACACTTCATTAAATCTAAATAAAAAGATTTAATCTTTTCTCAACTGGGTTCAAGAACAGTGTTAATGAAGACACCATTCACGACAAACCCAAATCACATTTGATATTAAACACAGGGCTCTGAATAGAAAATATACCGGCTTATATTCAATATCAAATTTTACGACTAACAAATATTTTATTGGAAATAACGATATATATATATATATATCTTTCAAATTCCCATAACAATATCTGTATCATCACGAAATCCAACATCGAAATAATCCAAAGACAATTTCGATTCAAATCCATTCCAATATAATTATTGGAAATTCTGGTTATTTTCAAAATCATTTCTAATCCAGTCTATTTATTTTAAAAATAAATAGAATTATAATTCTAGTTCAAAACTAATTCATTTCGATAAAAATCTATTTTTATCTTTTCAAATATGGGGTTTTTCATCCCAATTCTTCACAAATCACTTCTTATGATTTTACACAAATTATTATTATTTTTAATAATTTTATCAAGGCCTGTACAGTCGATTTCCATCAACGGCCATCGAACTGCACTTACAGCGACCTTTTTCAAATTTGATTTGGACATAATTCGAAATCCAACCGTTAGATTTCTAATTTCCAATATTCATTAGAAAGCTCTTTTCGATACGAACCCAACGGTTCCGGTTTCAGGGGAATCCGACGGTCGGATCTCCCGCAATGTCCGCTCGAAGTCAATGTTCGAAATTCGCGAACTGCCGCGGCGCGGCGCGTTCTATTCAGGCCATTATATTATATATATAATATATATAATATATACTTCGTCGATTTCAATTCAAAACGTGCTTTATAAATCGTTTTAAATTCGTTTTCAACACGGTTTCAACTTCATATTCAATTTCAAATCAAAATTGAATATTCCAATATAAATTCGTTTTAAATTCATTTCAAATTGATTTCAATTCAAATTGATTTCTAATTCAATTTCAGTTCGTTTTCAATTCAATTCAATTCGAATTCATTTATATCCAATTTCAATTCGAATTCATTTATATTCAATTTAAATTCGAATTTGTTTATATTCAATTTCAATTCGAATTTATTTATATTCAATTTCAATTCGAATTTATTTATATTCAATTTCAATTCGAATTTATTTATATTCAATTTTTTTCAAAATATCAGATTTTGGAATCACTTTCGATATTCATTATAAAATGAATAAAATCGATATAAATATCGTTCACGTCAAAATGGCGTCAATCTAATCAATACGGCTTCATATATTCCTATTTTCAAATATTCTATTTCAAATATTTCTTTTTCAAATATTTCTATTTTAAAACTGGAATGAGGCCCAATCAATTACCATATAATGTTAATTATATGGATTTTCTACAACACATGTATATATCAACAACGATGAATAATCAACCATCATCCAAAGTGCATTCTACACTGTATAAGCATCAAATATAAATATTCAACGCTTATAACAGCCTGTCAATCAATCGATCGACATACAACTAAACAATCGGGATTAGTGTACGTCAAATATCATCCTAATACCCGTGTGGGGTTTCAAGCAATCAAATACAGATTTTTATTTGTGCAGTTGGGCGATGTGTAAAATTTATCATCCCAATCAATGTCCTTCAAATAGGTGTACATAAACAAACCGTCCGGTTTGTAAATGAATATTTATTTATTCACATTCACGTTAAAAATTATATTTTTAACGATCAAACTATTTTATTCAACCTATGAATATTCTATTCGGTTCATTTATTAAATAAAATGTTATCTTTATTTTTCTAACTTATTTTTAGAAAATTTCGGCGGCATAACGGCACGATACTAGAAACGGGGCAAGGCCTAGCCTTATCCCCGGTCTAGTGAAGGCCCACGCCATTCACACATCAATCAAATCAATTTCATTTCACCAAACAATTCAATTCAAACCAAATAATCTAACCAACTACACAACCAAACAATTAAACAAACAAGCCATCCATGGTCTGTGGATGACGGGTGTCGGGTGCTGCTAAGCACCGTCTGCATCCTAGTATATATATAACTAGAAAAAGAAATTGAAGAGTAAGAAGTTCTCACCGAATTGCTAATCCAAAGCCACGACTCTTCTTAGGTAGAAATCTTCGTCGTTCTCGCCTCTTGTCACTTTCTCTGCCCGTATTCTCTACATATGTAAAAATCACATTTTTACTTCGTTATTCGATATATAAAAAATCGCATTTTTACTTCACTATTCAAAAAATCGAATTTTTACTTTGCTATTCAATATATAAAAATCGAATTTTTACTTTGCTATTCAATATATAAAAATCGAATTTTTACTTTGCTATTCAATATATAAAAATCGAATTTTTACTTTGTTATTCAATATATAAAAATCATATTTTTACTTTCAAAAATCACCTCCCTTACATTGTAAAAATCACTTCTTTTTCTTTAGGAAAAATCAAAGCTCTATACTCCTAAAAATTAAATCTTTCTATGTTATTCATATCATAAAAAGTGAAAAGAAAAATATATTTTTATATTCGTAAAAATCATTTCTTTCTATTTTAAAAATATGAGATCTTTTCTACTACAAAGAAAATATTTTCCTATCGTAAAAATTATATTTTCCTACTAAAAAAAATCTATATTTTTATATACTAAAAATCAGGTTTTTTTCCACTTAGTTAAATCGGATCCTTAAATAATAAAACAAACAAATAAATAAAAAAAGGAAAAGAAAAATCGAAGGAACTCACGGTTGTTTGATCGGAGGTGGCAGCAGGGGGGTGCTGTTGAAGTGCGCGCGGTGGAGGGGGGGTTTCAAGGGGGGAAAGGGGGTGCCGTGCCTGGCGTCGATAGCCAGAGGTGGGCGGCGCGATGAATTCCCGGTGGGTGGCGGCGGCGAGTCGCGCCCCCCCGTTCTTCTTTCTTTTTTTTTTCTTTTTTTTTCATTTTCGATTTCTGATTTATGAAGAACGGGGGGGGGGGGGGGGGGGCAGAAGTTAAAAGGAGAGGAGAGAGGAAGAGGTTTTATTTTATTATATTTATTATTTTAATTTCAAAAAGTTGACTTTTACATACGACCTCTAAACGAGGCCCACCGCCTGTCGTCCATAGCGTTTCACCCCCATTCCGAACACAATGGGATATGTATCGTAAGCTGATTCGAACGTTTCGATCAGTTTCCGTTAAAATCAACATATAACTATATATATTGAATTTGAACGCGTATTTCAATTTACCGGGGTCACATACGAACTCTAAAAATTCTATAAAAATATTTTCTAGCTTCGTATTGACGATACGGTCCTAACAAAACTAGTTTCGTCGAATTCTGGACCGTTTGAAAAATGGCCATTTTCCAGTCGATTAAAATCAACTGAAACTGGTCAAACGCGTTTTCCTTTGCCACGCTCACATATTGATTTGAAAAATTATGAAAATTGGAATCTAGCAATAACTTTACATCCCAGATCCAACAAAAGTGGTTTCGTCGAAATCCGATGTCGTTTGCAAAATTTCCATTTTTAAGGGCCTGAATTCCATAGCGACTATTCAGAATTTTCAACTGGACATATCTTTTGATTCCCGCTATGAAATTTCAATTTTTCGGATTCATTGGAAAGATATTCTCAAATAGATCCTATTATTTTTTGTTTCACTAAAATCCGGATTGTTTTGCACCTGGTACGTTCAATTGAAGTTTGAAATCGAATTATCGAACTACCGCGCCATTTTCAATTCCTTTTATAAATATAAATAAACATTTATATTTTAACGACGGCGTATATAAATATATTCGTTCGAATTATATTCAAAATAAATTTCTCGTTAATATTATTTAAAATAATTCTTTTTAAATAATCAAAATTCGCTAAAATTGCCAAAATAAAAATTTTAAACTGGCCCAGATTTTCGGGTTGTTACAAATTCCCCACATAGCGAAAGGCCATGGGCTCGTCATCGTTTTTAACTGACTAGGAGGTGCTCTAGGTATCTTTGAAAATATCTGGCATGCATCACACCGTTGTGCGTATTTCGCCGCATCTTTGTTTATGGTAGGCCAGAACTAACCATGTCGCAACACCTTTTTTGCCAATGTTTGCCCTCCAGTGTGATCGCCGCATTCTCCTTCATGTACCTCCTGCAGCACACGCTTGATGTCGTCATGAGCTATACACCGGAGAAGGGGCATTGAAAATCCCTGTCTGTAAAGAACTCCGCCTTGCAAAACGTATCGGGCAGCTTTACGAATTACTTTACGCCTCTCGCTTTTCTTGGTCGGAAGCGTTCCATTCATCAAGAAATTCTTTAGAGGGGTCATCCATGACTCCCTTTCTGGTTCCGTCTCTAGTACCGAATCAATTTCCATCTGATCTATACTAGGAGAACGAAGTACTTCGACTGGGGCTAGCCCGGTCTCTTCAGGATCGTCGGAGCTAGCCATCTTTGCCAACTTATCCGCCCGTTGATTCTCTGACCGCGGAATATGAGATATGCTGAAATGATCGAAGCCATTCAGCAACTCCTTCACTTTCTTCAAGTATAAAATCAATCTTGCGCTTTTGGCTTGGAATTTTCCAGTAACCTGGTTCACAACTAACTTGGAGTCACAAAATATGTCTAGCTTTGTGATTTCCAACTCCTTTGCGATCCTTAGCCCGGCTATCAGGGCTTCATATTCAGAGTCGTTGTTAGTGGCGTGAAACTCCATCCGGATAGCATAGGATATCAGCCGTTTCTCGGGAGTTTCAAGCACTACTCCAGCGCCGGATCTCTTGTCGTTCCTAGCGCCATCAATATACAATCTCCAGGCACTGGGATCGAGAAGTAATTTTGAGGGGTCAACCTCTTCGTTTGCTATATCTTCCTCCGGGACAGTAAACTCTGCTATGAAGTCGGCTATCACTTGCCCCCGTATTGACCGCCGGGGCTGAAAGTTCAGATCAAATTGACTTAACTCAATGTTCCATTTGAGTAATCTTCCAGACGCCTCTGGTCTCTGTAGAACTTGCTTGAGTGGATGATCAGTGTATACGGTAATGGGATGAGCCTGAAAATAATGTCGAAGCTTTCTAGAGGCAATCAGCAAACTGTACGCCAATTTTTCTATCCTTGGATAATTACGCTCTGCTGCCGTCAATTTTTTGCTCATGTAATACACTGGTCTTTGAACTTTATCTTCTTCTCTTACCAATGCTGAGCTGATCGCGTGGGACGACACTGCCAAGTACACGAATAAGTCCTCGTGATCCAACGGCTTAGATAATATCGGAGGTTTCTCTAGGTGTCTCAGCAAGTTCTGAAACGCTTCTATGCAGTCGGGCGTCCATTTGAAGTGGCGTTTTCCTCGCTTTATCAATTCGAAGAATGGGATGCATTTGTCCATAGCCCTGGAGATAAATCTGCTTAGTGCAGCTACTTTCCCTGCAAGGCTTTGCACATCTTTAATCTGCCTAGGTTCCTGAATGTATCTGATTGCTGCGATCTGATCTGGATTAATCTCAATCCCATGAGAACTGACGATGAATCCCAAGAATTTTCCGGAGGCGACCCCGAATGAACATTTTGTTGGGTTGAGTTTCATCCCGTACTTTCGAAGAATGCTGAACATCTCTGCCAAGTCCGTAGTGTGATTGGAGGATTGCCTGGACTTAACCAACATGTCGTCGACGTACACTTCCATTGTTTTCCCAATCTGGTTATAGAACATTCTGTTCACTAACCGTTGATATGTAGCGCCTGCGTTCTTCAAGCCAAAGGGCATTACCACATAGCAATATAATCCCAGATCCGTAATAAAGCTAGTGTGTTCTTGATCTGGAACGTGCATTGGAATCTGGTTATATCCTAAATAAGCATCCATAAAGGAGAGAAGTTCATGGCCCGCCGTTGAGTCCACCAAATGATTGATCCGGGGTAACGGAAAACTGTCTTTTGGGCAGGATTTATTCAAATCCGAGAAATCGATACACGTTCGCCACTTCCCGTTGGCCTTCTTTACCAGGACTGGATTTTAAATCCAGTCTGGATAGATTGAGTCTCTGATAAATCCATTACTCTTTAGCTTTCCAACTTCTTCTTTCAAGGCAGCGGACCTCTCTGGGCCCAGCATTCTCCTTTTTTGTTTTACCGGAGGATGTTTAGGGTTAATGCTTAATGAATGGCTCATGATTGATGGAGATATCCCGCACATGTCTGCGTGGGTTCAAGCAAATACATCCAAATTATTTTTTAAGAAATTCGTCAGTTCTTTAGCTAAATTCGGATTTAACTGGGATCCAATCTTAAGGACCTTCTCTGGGTCACTATCATCGATCGGTACATCCACAGTTGTCTCGTTGGGAGTCGCCATTCTGCCCCCAGGTTCTTTGTCCTCTCTGGGATCTATATCCTCGGGCAACTCTCTGGGCGACTCTCCTACGGTTATCCTCTTTAATTGCTATAAGGTCTCCGCCCTTGTGGGGGGGAGAAGCGCCCTTGGTTTCTATGTCCCCTCCATTACGGAGTAGCTTTAGCTCTGCAACATAACATGCTCGTGCGGCAACCTGATCTCCTCTGACAATACCAACACCAGCTTCCGTAGGAAATTTCAATAACAAGCACCAGGGGGCTATACAGGCTCTAAACTTTGCGAGGGCCGGTCGGCCCAAGAAGGCATTATAGGGTGATTCAATATCCAAAACCACGAAGGGAAGGATTCTCACTCTCTGGCGTTCTCCTTCCCCAAGCGTAACTGGTCGCTCTACATAACCCATTGGAGCGGTGGATGCTCCGTTAAATCCACAGATCCATCCCTGAC
>JASFAX010002721.1:0-44927 GCA_030737875.1 Allium sativum | reverse complement strand
TTTGACTAGAAAATCCTGGTAACGAGGGACCCGTTTCAGCAATACCCCAAAGTTAGGTATCAACGGTACCCTGAAACTAGGCAGGGTGGGGCACGATTACTGGGCTGATTGTAAGCGGTCAAACGACGGTGGTGGGTGCACAGTGTAGGTCTAACGGGGTGCGGGCGTGCACACACTCCGGATCAGACAACCAGGGCACTGGGGACACCAGTAGTATAACCAATGTCTTCTAGTTTTGTGTCGGGGCCGCCACCATGGGTCTTGATGCACCCCATGGTGGGACCGGCATAGGTATCTACAATTCTTGGGGGCCGTATGACACATGTTAACACGAGTAGGAGCCGATCTTTAATAAGAATGGGGATCACTCCACCCTCACCATGGGGTGCCAGATATAATAAATTCAAGTAGGTGCAGAGATATAGTATGGGTGTGATAGTGCATTCGACACTTCCTTAGCTTGTGACACTTTCCTATTTTTAGTTTACATCCATCATACCTTTTTTTATTCACATATTGAAGAGTTACTAGATTTACTCAGGCTTAATGTCTGACCCTATTTTCTTTTCGTCTTCTTTTCTTTCGTTCCCCCCCTCAGGTCCACAGGGAGGAAACAACTTAACTCAGTCAGGCTCTTTACAAGCACCAAGAACGTAGATGTATGATTTGGATCTTTCTTGCTTGGATAATGGCTTTGGATATCACTATGAGAATTTCTGTCACTTTATTTATATTTTCATGCTTCTTTAATAATCAAGGCAGTTATAAGGTTGTAATGTTGAAAGTATTTTGAGACAATTATGGAAATATTTGTTTGATACACGTATTGATGAAATAAAAGTTTGTTTGGTTTCCGTTGTTTAAAATATGTGTATTTATATATGTCTTGAGTTCATCTGTGGCTTTTACTTATAAACCTCCACCAAAGTTAAGGCATTCCCTTTGTGAGTGACCTTAATGGAGGTGGGGTGTTTCACTTGGTATCAGAGCATAGGTTTACCAGACAAGATAAAAGTTTTGAATTTTTTTTTTTCAAAAAGAAAGTTTAAAGGAGCATTTTTTAAAAAAAGTGTTATATTAATAAAAAGACAAAATCCCCCAAAGCCATGTACCCTATCTATCCTTCTCTATCCTTCGTTTTGAATCTTTCCTTTCTGTTTCAGCATGTCTGGAGACCATAACCTTCCAGAAGGAGTGCCGATTCCCGGCTGGTTTAGGAGGTACTTAGAAGCAAGGGCCAATGGCGTGGGCCCAGCAGACATCCCTCCTCCAGTGGCCGTGGTTCCTCCTCCTCCGCCTCCTCTTGGAAATGCCTTCGCAAAAACATGTAGAGACTTCATGGCTATGGGTGGAAAAGACTTTCATGGGATAGAATCTTTTGTTAGAGCAAGAAACTTTAGTTAAAGGAGACTGAGGATTTGTTTGTCATCTTTGGAGTGGATGACAGGCAAAAGATACAACTTGCGGTGTGGTTACTTAAAGATGAAGCTTCCTATTGGTGGGAAGTTACTAATGCTCAGAGGGCGGTGGAAACATGGGAAGACTTCAGGACAAGGTTTGAGATGAAATTCCTCTCCCAAGCCGAAAGAAGCCTGCAAATGGAAAAGTTTCTAACTCTGAAACGGGGAAGCATGACGATCAGGGAATATGTTAATCAGTTTAATCAGCTGGCCAGATTTGGGCTAGACTTAGTAAACACCCAACACAAGAAGGCACTTCGCTTCGTCAAGGGTTTGAATGAGCCTCTACACAGCCTTGCCATGACCCATGTATCCACGGGTGCGACTTATGAAAGCCTGGTGGACATGGCGTTGCTACACGAGGAAGACCACGGCAAGAAAGAAACTAAGGGGGAAGAGAAGAAAGAAGGTCTACAAGCAATGAAAACAGACTTCAAGAAAGGAGGGAAGAACAATAAGCCCTGTGAGAAGAGAAGGTGCAATTTCTGTGGCATTGTGGGCCATATATCAAAAGACTGCTGGAAAAGGAAGGCGAAGACGGGTGGCTGCTTCCATTGTGGAGAAACTGGACACCAAGCTAAGGACTGCCCAAAGAAGAAAGGGCAGGGACAGAAAGCCGGATCCACTTCAGGGGGTCAGGTTCATGCGCTAGTGGCACCTCAGCAGGAACGAGGTAGTAATATTTCTGTAGAAAGTGTAGTCTATCTTTATGATCATCCAGTTCGTACACTTTTTGACTCTGGCGCATCGCACTCTTTTATTTCATCTGCCTTAGTAGAATCTCTACATCTAGACACTAGTATGGTAGAAGATCCCTTAGTAGTTTCAAATCCAATTGGGGGCTCCACTTACTTGTTAATGGTTTGTTTGAGTTTGAAAATCTCTATTCTCAGCGTTGAGTTTAGTTGTAATGCCTTTGTTTTGGGCTTCTCGGGATATGGGTTGACCATAGGCATGGACTGGTTATCCAGTAATAGTGCCATTCTTGACTGTGAGAAAAGAGTAGTTAGGCTCTTGACTCGGCTTGGTAACACTCTAGAAATTTCTTGTAATCCCTTGAATGTTGTTATGCTTAGTTATCTAGAGTCGCTTGATGCCTCTGATGAGAATTTGCAATCAGTTAGAGTAGTCCAGGAATATCCGGATGTCTTTGGGGAAGTGAAAGGCTTACCTCCAAGGTGGGAAATAGACTTCCGCATATATCTTGTGGATAACGCAAAGCCTGTAGCTTTACCTGTCAGACAAATGGCTCCGAGGGAGAGAAAGGAGCTCAGTAAGCAGGTTAAAGAACTTCTCGAAAAGGGGTTCATTAGACGGAGCATTTCAGAATGGGGTGCTCCAGTGGTGTTCGCAACCAAAGCAGACGGTTCGCTTCGCCTTTGCGTCGACTATAGGGAGTTAAACAAATTGACCAAGAAAAATAGGCACCCTCTTCCCCGAATCGACGATTTGTTTGATCAGCTTGTAGGTGCGACGGTCTTCTCCCAACTTGATCTGGCAACTGGGTTCCATCAGCTAAGAGTAGCTGAAGACAACATTGATAAGACAGCGTTCAGAACCCCAGACGGTTTCTTCGAGTGGCTTGTCATGCCTTTCGGCTTGACAAACACACCCGCTTATTTCGTGGACCTAATGAGCAGGGTGTTCAGAGAATTCCTCAACAAATTTGTGGTTGTCTTCGTAGATGATATCTTAATCTTCTCAAAGAGTGAGGAAGAACATGCTCAGCATCTGAAAGAAATCATGGATACTCTCCGTGCACATCAACTAAAAGCCAAATTCTCCAAGTGTCACTTCTGGAGAAAAGAAGTAAGGTTTCTTGGGCATATAGTGTCCAAAGAAGGGTTGGCTGTGGATCCCGCGAAAGTGGTGGCAGTACAAGATTGGAAGACACCAAGAAAGAAATGCAACCGAAGTTCGAAGCTTTCTTGGGCTAGCCGGTTTTTATCGAAAGTTTATTAGGGATTTCACGAAAATCTCAGCCCCACTCACAAGGCTAACAAAGAAGAATCTGGCGTTCACTTGGGATTTGGACTGCGAGTTTGCTTTCCAACGATTAAAAAGGGCTCTTACAACAGCCCGGTTCTAACTCTGCCTGACGAAAGCAAAATGTTCACAGTATACACGGATGCATGTAGAATAGGACTAGGCGTTGTCCTAATGCAAGAAGGAAGGGTAGTAGCTTATGGAGGAAGACAATTGAAGGTTCATGAAAAGAACTACCCAACCCACGATCTTGAGTTGGCTGCCATCGTCTTTGCACTTAAGACTTGGCGCCATTATCTCCTAGGTGAGAAGTTTGAATTATACACTGACCATAAATCATTGAAATATCTCTTCTCCCAGAAGGATCTTAACTTGAGGCAGCAAAGATGGATGGAGTTTCTTGCCTCGTATGATTTTGAAATTTCCTATACTCCCGGAAAAGGCAACGTGGTAGCGGACGCGTTGAGCCGAAAGAAACTGACCCTAAGCCCTCTCTTTGTGGAAAGGCAAAACTTGGAGTATATAGCCAGTTTCAACTTTAGGCCCTCCTCGGATTTTGTACCGGGATTGTTAGCATCTCTCGAAGTACGCCCTACTCTCTTAGACTCAATAGGGGCAGCACAACGTGAAGACCCTCAGCTTGTTGATGTGATTGATAAACTTATTAGGGGAGAGACTTCTAGTTACCTCAGTAGGTACGCCATCGATGATAAGGGTTGGCTGAGACGAGATAGAAGATTATGCGTCCCACAAGCAAAGGAGTTGACAAAGAAGGTTCTTGAGGAAGCGCATCATTCCAAGATGACTATACACCCTAGCGGTGATAAGATGTACAAGGATATAAAAATGACTTTCTTTTGGAGCGGCATGAAGCAAGACGTGGCAGATTTCGTTTCTAAGTGCATGACCTGCCAACGGGTCAAGGCAGAACAAAAGAAGCCTGGAGGACTACTTCACCCTCTAGAGGTCCCACAGTGGAAGTGGGATAGCATTTCAATGAACTTCATTGATGGACTGCCTAGGTCGAGGAGAGGCAACACTAGCATTTGGGTAATAGTGGATAGGCTTACTAAAAGCACCCACTTTATACCTATCAAGAGTAGAAGGACTGCCTCATCTCTAGCATCTCTTTATCTCAAGGAAATAGTTCGACTCCATGGGATACCCTCCAGCATTGTTAGTGACCGAGACCCTATTTTCACAAGTGAGTTTTGGCGGAGTCTGCAAGAAGCTGTAGGCATACAGCTATGTTTGAGCACGGCCTATCACCCCCAAACAGATGGCCAGACGGAAAGGGTGAATAGAGTTTTAGAGGATCTTTTAAGACTTTGCGTTCTTGACTTTGGAGGGACGTGGGAGGATCACCTTCCTTTAGTGGAATTTGCCTACAACAACAGCTACCAAGCTACCATCGGCATGGCACCCTTCGAAGCCTTGTATGGAAGACCGTGCAAATCACCAACTTGTTGGTGGGAGCCTACAGATAAGCTTATACTTGGGCCAGACATGATTCGAGAAACGTCAGAGAAGGTGTACTTGATATGTAGGAGAATGAAGACAGCCCAAGACAGACAGAAATCCTACGCCGACAAAAGAAGGGCCGACCTTGAGTTTGAGATTGGGGACAGGGTTTTCCTTAAGGTATCCCATCCCCTTTAAGGAATGTCGTTCGCATTGGATCCGCAGGAAAGCTAGCACCAAGATTTGTAGGACCGTTCCCTATCATCGAGAAGATTGGGAAAATGGCTTATAGAGTAGATCTGCCTGAAAGATTGGATGGAATTCACAACGTCTTTCACGTTTCTCATCTCCGGAAATGTCTACATGGATCAGCGGAAGTGGTGGAGCCAAGCATTCTAGAAGAAGCCGAAGTGGAACGCGAAGCAACTATGAGGATAGTTCCAACCCGCATCATAGGAACTGAAGTGAAAAAGATACGCAACCGCGAAGTCAAACTCGTTAAAGTTCAATGGAGCAACGCCGAGGAAGACGCGACTTGGGAAACTGACGATAGAATACGCGCTGCCTACCCTCTTCTTTTTGAGGGTACATCTTTGACCTCTCTTTTTCTTAAGTTGTGCTTGTATCTATCGTTTTAGGTATATCTCCTCGATATTATCCTTTATCCTTAAGTAGAAAACCCTTTGGATGTAAACATGTATTTGAAACATGTTATGGTTGATGGCTGCAAGTGGTTGCAAGTGGTTGCTAGTGGTTGCTCGTGGATGCATATACACACACAACCTAGGTCTTAGATCGGCTCAATCACTTCATACTGCATATGCATATATGTATTCTTATTTGTATATGGTGGTAAACTTGATATGCTGTCATATGGTTGTCGCATTTGTATGAATAGTTGTGCACTCATGTAGAATTATAGTAGGAAAAATTTGCATACATAATGGATTCATGACACTTACATGATTCGCATTAAGGAGGTCAACTGAATCAGTAGACCGCCTGATTTCTGCATTAGATAAGGACATGTACACACACTATGCATATGATCATGAAGCATTAGAAGTCTTTTAAGGACAGTGGATGTCTGTGTTTGTTGGTTGAGTAGATGGACTGTTGGATGTTAGGATATACATTCTTCCTAACTTGAAGATTTCGGGGACGAAATCCTTTTAAGTGGGGGAGAATGTAACACCCCGTGAATTCTATAACATTAAGCTTCACGAATTAAAGTATAATTAATTATAAATGATGAAATAAAGGGAAATGGGTTACGCCATTGCGTTCATCTCGAAATTCTGCTTGAGATAGAGTTCAAGTTTGCGTAAAACGGATATCGTATGAAGAAGATATGGACGAACGAAGTTGGGTAGAAAAACCGGAAAACGGGTCAGAATGCACTGGCGCACTTGTGAAGTGCGCCAGAACAAAGTTGAACTGGCGCACTTGGGAAGTGCGCCAGTACAATTTTGGCCTGGCGCACCTGCCAAGTGCGCCCAGGTCAGAAAGACCTGTTGGTCAGGCCCTGGCTGGCCTGGTCAGGGTCTGGTCGAATTCTGATGCTGCTGAGTCACTAGGGCTTACATGTCTCTTTCTTATTGGCCTCTCTTGAGATGGATGGTCTGGATTCACCCTAGCTTCATCGACGGCTCAAAACAATTTAAAATTCTATAAATACAACTCAAGTCTAACCCTAAATTCACACAAATAATAGAATACAAAAGTCGTCATGCTGCTGGAGAGGATTTAGGAATGGCCGTCAATTAGAAAGCCAAAGAGACAAATCAAATTAAAAGAAGATCAAAGCTTAATCAAATCATTGAACGCAACTTTGCTACCCAAAGGAGAGCATCTCCAAATCAGAATAACAGAAATCAGAAAACAAGAATTCATCGCACGTTGTAAGTATAGTGACCTTTCAAAATATGAATAAAAACTGTGATGTGATTCCATGTAAATGAAAATAGAATCGTGTTGTTATAATCTTTGTACATTGTGATGGTTCTATCATGACTTGTGTATTGATGTTTGTGGCATAAATTAAGTGATGCAAGCCTATTGAACAATTGTATATGAAAAACAATGGCACTTGCAAGCTTGTGGAAAAAACTAGAAATTTATCCCTTTTTGTATATGTCGATGGCATGGACTATGTATATTCCCTTAGTCTGAATTAGAATTTGTGTAAACATGTTATAGACCTTTTATGCCTACATGACCCAAAACCTATGATATCATCCTTATGTTTATTGGCAAGTATAATTAGATCTATGTTCCATAACTATGTAAGTTCACGTTTATTTGCAAAATATAATTGGTTCTATGTCAAACATCATTTGGGTTTCATAAACTATGCAAGTTCATGTTGAAATAGGCTATATGATTAGATGTAAAAATTGTACATTTTGATGAATATATAACATGCTAGTTTTGTGGTCGATATTATGCCAAGTTAACATGTTTAAACACAAGTTTGTATTTGCCTAAACTATGCCATTTCATATGTCACCTACTTAGTCATACTTTGATTCGAATGCAAGTTCACATGACCCATGTTATATATTAGTTGAATCGCCAAATTGCAAGTTCATGCGCCACACACCTTTATGTATTACATGTTCTTGATTTCCCCTTTTCCTCATGTTTATAAAGTTGGGCTGAATTGTGACAAGCCCAACACATGTTATAATGTTGCGAACAAACGGGGATAATAACGTTGGGTGTAAAATATGAAAATATATGTTGGCATGTTTGGCACATGCCAATGATTATGACACATAAGCGATATGAATTGAAATACCCAAAAATAAAAGATATGACATTTACATATAGTTGAAAAGTAATAAAATATGTAAATTTAGAAAACACGATATGCTTAACCCGAGGTTGGATTGAGTTGTGATGTAAACCTGTCCGGACCTGCCCGGCTGTCCAGTAGTCACAACAATACCTATCCAATGTGGGTGGTTAAGCATTGAGTCCAATAAGGACCCGAGGTTAGACTGAGCTACGGTGTAAACCTGCCCGAAACCGACCGGCACATCCAGTAACCGTAGCAATACCTGTCTAATGTGAGTGGTCTGGTGCTCCTAAGAAGCTAAGGACAGATGGTAGGGTTAAGTCAACTATATCACTTAACCAAATTCAACATGTTAACAAGAATTGATGGGTGGGGTTAGGTAAATACAGACACTTAACCACTTAACATGTTTGACTAGAAAATCCTGGTAACGAGGGACCCGTTTCAGCAGTACCCCAAAGTTAGGTATCAACGGTACCCTGAAACTAGGCAGGGTAGGGCACGATTACTGGGCTGATTGTAAGCGGTCAAACGACGCCGGTGGGTGCACAGTGCAGGTCTAACGGGGTGCGGGCGTGCACACACTCCGGAGCTGACAACCAGGGCACTGGGGACACCAGTAGTATAACCTATGTCTTCTAGTTTTGTGTCGGGGCCGCCACCATGGGTCTTGATACACCCCATGGTGGGACCATCATAGGTATCTACAATTCTTGGAGGCCGTATGACACATGTTAACGCGAGTAGGAGCCGATCTTTAATAAGAATGGGGATCACTCCACCCTCACCATGGGGTGCCAGTTAGAATAAATTCAAGTAGGTGCAGAGATATAGTATGGGTGTGATAGTGCATTCGACACTTCCTTAGCTTGTGACACTTTCCTATTTTTAGTTTACATCCATCATACCTTTTTTTATTCACATATTGAAGAGTTACTAGATTTACTCAGGCTTTATGTCTGAACCTATTTTCTTTTCGTCTTCTTTTCTTTTGTCCCCCCCGGTCCACAGGGAGGAAACACCTCAACTCAGTCAGGCTCTTTACAAGCACCAAGAACGTAGATGTATGATTTGGATCTTTCTTACTCAGATAATGGCTTTGGATATCACTATGGGGATTTTTGTCACTTTATTTATGTTTTCATGCTTCTTTAATAATCAAGGCAGTTATGAGGTTGTAATGTTGAAAGTATTTTGAGACAATTATGGAAATCTTTGTTTGATACACGTATTGATGAAATAAAAGTTTGTTTGGTTTCCGCTGTTTAAAATATGTGTATTTATATCTGTCTTGAGTTCATCTATGGTTTTACTTATAAACCTCCACCAAAGTTAAGGCATTCCCTTTGTGAGTGACCTTAATGGAGGTGGAGTGTTTCACCATGACTCCATCTATCAAGTAAGCAATTCCACCAACTAACCTATTACCATGTTAAGAGGAGGGAGGTTAGAACATAAAGTTCTCGTGAATGGAAATCACATGAATTTAAAGGAATAACAACTTCCTATGTTTGGCAGTATAAATTCTTCACATTATTTCTACGCAGTTCAACACACAATCAATCACATTCATTTATTAGGTGGACTACCCTACAGTCACTTAAGGCCTACACTGCTTATTTAAGGGAAAATTCTCTATGATTACTTAATACCCCCCGAGGTGGACTACCACTGGTACTTAAGGCCATAACTTTATATTTATTCTTGGTTGGATTCCCACTATCACTTAATACCCTATAGCGGATCCTAGTCACTTAAGACCCCATCTTATAATCGTCAACGCTATTAAACATTCTCTCCATTGTAATGAAATAAATAGTAATCTACACTTAATATCAAGCTTAGGTAGACATTCATCGTCATTGATGACCCCTTCGGCGGACCCATACGTTTCTATTTAACTGGTATTATGGGCGAACTCATAGCCTTTAATACTTTTCTTAGACAGGTGGTCCCCCTCTACGTGATTGGCGGGACCCTTAGTAGCCCATCCCACGACCAGCCCTCGCCTAGCTCCTAGATAAGAAGCTAACACTTCTGGAGAACTACACATCGCTTTACTAGAGCCATTTAATACCATATAAGAGAAAGGCGGATCCAATGACCATTTAAGACCTAATAAGGACAGGTCCCGTGACTTTGGTCCATAAACAAGGAGTGAACCTTAGGAACAGACCTAATTCTAACCACTTAATACCCAACAAGGTAGGTCAACCACTTAATACCTTCTCAAGCCGGGCTTACTTCACACACAAATACACACAGACACATAGACACACACACACACACATATGTGTATATATGTACACTAGACATCTCACATTAAACTAACCACTTGTAGACGTTGGATTTGTCGGACGATTTCGAGCAGGCTTCTACTACAAGTTGGGCTTAACCTTGTGTCTTAGTTTAATAACTATAATGTCCCATGGCACCTATACCTCTCACATTAACTAGTCTTGCTTATAGATGCTGGATATGCCAGTCAGTTCTAGGTAGGCTACTACTAAAAGTAATGGTTAACCTCGTGTCTGTGTGTTATTAATTATAATTATAGCCATTAACTCATACATATACAAATCTCCTATCGGGACATTTATTTCTATTACCTAATTTAAACGTGTTTAGTATGCATCTGTATAGAGTGGAATATAGAGATTAAAAGAGGAGATTAGTGGAATAAACGTGGAATCGACAAAAAAATTGTATTTCTTCCGTAAGGCCAATGTATTCCAACTCTCCATCATATATATATATATATATATATATATATATATATATAAGAAAATCAAAGTTTAGAATCTCATATATATATATATAACTTAACTCCAGAGTTTACACATATAAGAATTTAGATCTATAAAGATAGTTTATAGGTTAGAAGAGAGAGGAGAAACCTAACCTGAATTGCTGAATTGAGAAATGAAGAGACAGAGTAGTGGCGCAGAATAGAATTAGGTGTACGGTTTAAGGTGTGACTCGGTGGTCTTATTTATAGTTGCAAGTATGTATACAGACCGTCAGATTAGTTAGATTTAATCTGGATAGCCCGTTGTTGCAAAATTATAAATATACCTCCAAAAAAGCAAAGTTTCCCTCACCTATCACACGAAGGACGATCAACCCCCTCTGTAGAAGGGCGGTCGACCCCCTTCTTGGGTCGAGCCAGGGAATTTTTTTTCCTTGTACGTTTGTTTTTATATTAATTAGCCAATTAGTGATGATTGATTACTTTCCGTTTATTGATTATTCTTGTCCTCCTCTGCATATATATATATATATATATTGAAAATTGGTACGCTTTTATTATCTAGTAAAGTAACAGTACATGATACTGGTTAGCATACTAACTGGAATGCATGCAAGAAGTCTAATATAAAAGGAAATAAAAAACAACCGAAAGCAAATACTAAATGAAACAAGCTAGGCCCAAGATGAAGCCACAATCTCCAACAGTTGCAAGAGCAACGCTATTCGCATTTCTAGCAAACGACTTGTGAGTAGACGTTATACATGGTCATAAGAAGTGTACCACCATATCAAGTTTTCCTTGAGAAAATTGGTATGTACATCTAAACTTGTCTACATTTAAAACCCATGATGCCCACGTTCTATAGATTCTCTACTTTAACATCCATATATATTTAACCCATGTCATTACAGTTGTAAATTGTTAACAAAGCCGCATGTAATCACCTCAGGGAGCCTTAACATTTAAAGGTTTGAAGCTCAATGAAAAAAAATGAAAGTTGACAAGTCCAAAAGAAATCCAAAAATTTCAAACCCCAAGATTTGCATCCATTAACAATATCGAAAACATAATTCTCTGCTTCACATCATCATAAATTGGTACACATGATGATGGGAACAGTTTTTTTTTTTTTTTTTTTTTTTGCTCAAACCATGAACAATCAATTGCAAAACCTATGATTTGAGTTATCTAATAATCGATGTGTATACTGGACTTACACTAACAATGAAATTTATATGTGAAAACTTGGACTAAAGCTCCAAAACTATACAGAAATTTGTTCACATGCTTGCTGTTTGAAATGAACACCCAACACCCTAAGACCACTTGTTTGATCCAATTGTCTGCCATATAAAATCGCTCGACCAAATGTAAACAAGTAGATCTTACCCATACACTACAGATCGTCAAAAACAGGCAACTTGATTTCAATCGCGTGAGAGGATCGGTTATGGGACCTAGGAACTGAAGTGCCTTAAATTATGCCGGAGCATGCCGAAACCCTATCCCCCTGGTGGCTTGATCCTCGATATTAGAACAAAATCGACTTTCACAATTATCTAAGCAGGGTAAAAATGAGGAAGATGGAATTGGGATTATCGGTGTTGCAGCATATGGCGAAGCATTTTTAAAATTAGGATAATTCTGGTTTAAATTGGGTACACGAATGGGATTTCGCTAGAATTTCAGAGGATTATCAATGGACGAACAAACATTCGCTGAATATGAAATGAAATTTGCTTGAAACCACAGGAGCAATTTCGGTTTCGTACGGATCACCTTTCCTCTCTCCATGGGAGACAGGAAGAAAGCAGTTATATATATGTATCTACATACAAATTCAAATCGTTATGGAATATTCCCTTATGCCAATCTATCATTAATTGAATTCCTAAATTATATTTAATCTATTTGAATTTCAAATCTTATGTGCAAACAATTTATGTATAACTTGTTTGATTAATAACTTCTGCATACGAACTACGTTTTCAGCAAATAAAATTTGAAAACGGTTAAGAATCTTGCCATGAATACAACTGTAATATTTTCATGGCCTAATTCTCAATTACCTAAAATTATATTTTAACCCATTAATTTATTACAAATTATTATTATTTATTTTAAATTTAATTATTCTATGTGTATTTAGGATGATTTTTTATGGGGTGCTATAAGTATGGCTCTGCGAAATTTAATTCTTATAAAGATTAACAACCTAACTTAGAGTAGCTCTAAGTTTCGATATGCCTTTTCTAGGTTGAAATTTAGGCATGTTCTAGGTTGTTTCATTTGGTATCAGAGCCTAGATTACCCAGTTTTAGGAAAGAACTTACATATGAGAGATATATTTGTTATCTGAAAAAGGTTTTCAATATATATATATATATATATATATATGCATGTACCCTTAAAACATATGCTTTTACACTAGGTAGTATTTCTTTCTTTTGGTATTTCCATAAATGCTAGTTTGGAAATTTCCACTTAAAGATAATAGACATGGTTGAGAATCCACCTCAACCTGATTAAGGGAACCCTTATCAAGGGAGGCTTCGGGGTGTATCTGAATGGTTCCGACAGTACCTCGGGACTGTGGAACCGATCCTAGTTCCTCCTGCTACAATAATGAACCTCGCAGCTCCACCCGTCGATGCGAACCTCGATCTTTAGAATTTCCCACATCCATGTAAATAATTTATGAGCCTAGAAGGAAAAAATTTCTATGGAACGAAAGTTTTTTTGAAAGCAACGAAATAACTTTTTTAGCATAATCATATAATTGAAGTTATTGACTGGGAAGACCAACTGAAAGGAGGATAACATCATGACACCTAAAGGGAGAAGCATCGAAGTGGTGGAATATGGTATCTAAAGAAAACGAGGGAAGGATATTTTCATGGAACAAGTTCAAGGCGAGAATTAAGATCAAGTTTATGATAAATGCTGAGATGACTCTACAGGTGGAAAGATTTATAAAGCTCAGGCATGGGGACTCCACTTTAAAGGAATATGTTGTTATTTACACAGTGTTAGCTAAATTTGGAAGAGGCTTGGTTTTTATTCTAATGAATTGAGATTTGTGAAAGGATTATATTCCCTTTTAAGACAGACACTGCTTGTGCAAGTTCACTTTGAAGCAACATTCAAGGTTTTGGTTGAGACTATAATTCTGTATACGGAGGAGGATGAGGGTAAAGAGGTAAAGGATGAAAAGAGTGAGTATGATTCAAAGCAAGGAGAAAAAACAAGAAGGGAAAGCCTTGGTTCAAGAAGAAAAAACAATAAAGGGGAAGTTTAGGAAGGAAGGTAGAGTTTGTAGATGGTGTCATTAGAAAGGCCACGAAGCCAAGGATTGTTGAGTAAGCCTGACTAGGGAAGGTTTCAAAAGGAAGTCTTTCCACTGTCAAGAATAGGGACATCATATAAAGTAATGGCCAAAACCTGCTGGAGGTGGGCTAAGCGGAAAAAAATATGCTTTGAAGGCTGCTCCACTCACTTGTCAATTGCTGAGAGATAAAGGGAAAGTTGCTCTAGAATGTATTATTCTTATTTTTAGAGCTACTATTCACACCTTGTTTGATTCATTAGCATCACATTCCTTTATAGAAAGGACTGTGGTAAAAAAGTTAAACGTCCCTATTTTAATCGTCAACAATACTATTATGGTTTCTAACACTTTTTAGAGTTCGATGCAACTTTCTTTGATTGTAAAGACTTACTGTTAGATATCAGAGATGTCGATTTCTTATGTAATGTGTATGTCCTTAACTTCAATGAGTATGGAATTATTTTGGGCATGAATTATTATGGAGTCACTCTCAATTGATATAGGAGAGTAGTTTGTTTGAGGAGTTGTAAAGGAGGAAACTTGAAATTCTTTTAAGGCCAAAATTTTGAGGGATGCTAGCCTTTTACACTCGTTAAAATCCTCAGATTGCAATGGACTAGTTTCATTACCTATTGTTTGCAAGTTTCTAGATGTCTTAAAGGAAATTTTGGGTCTCCCGCCCCATAGGGAAACCGAATTTAGAATAAATCTTTGGAAAAAGACTAAACCCGTTGCTTTATTGTTGAGGCACATGTCTCCTTAGGAGATAAGAGAATTAGATAAGCTGATCTCAAAATTATTGTAGAAAGTATATAGTCAAAGAAGTACCTCTGAGTGGAGAGAACCCGTAATATTCACGACTATGAAAAATGAATCATTGAGATTGCATGTGGACTATAGGTAACTCAATAAGATTACTAGGAATAATAGGTATCCTTTACTTAGGATAGATGACATATTTTATCATCTTAGAAGTGCTAGAGTCTTTTTTTAGTTGGGTTTAACCACAGGATTTCACCAATTGAGGATTGTTGTAGTAGATAAACCCAAGATGACATTTAGGACACTTGCTAAATTATTCGGATGGGAAGTAAATCCCTTTGATTTGACCAATGCACCAACCCTTTTTGAAGATTTGAAGAGTGGAGTGTTTAGGGACACATTCAATAAGATTGACGTTGTGTTTGCAGATGATATTTTATTTTTCTCTAAGGACTATAAGGATCACGAGGACCACCTAAAGGAAGTCCTAGGAACTTCGAGGAAGCATCAACTCATAGCCAAATTCTCTATATGTTATTTTTGGAAAGAAGAGGCTAAATTTCTTAGACATGTGGTCTTGGGAAGAGGAGCAGTAGAACCTACAAAGGTGGAAAATTTTTAAGAGTGGAGAATTCCTACAAATGCAAGAAAAATGAGAAGAATTTTATGGTTGGCGGGCTATTATTGGAAATTTATAAAGGAATTTGCAAATATCACAACCCCTCTAGCCAGATTGGCTAAGAAGAAACTTGAATCCGTGTGGAGTGATAATTGTAATAAGGCTTTTAAAAAGCTCAAAGAATCTCTTATGATGTGTCGACACTAATTATTCCCTATGGAGCTAAGTTATGCATTGTCTTTATATATGACTGCGGGAAGAGGTCATGAACCGTATTGGTGCAAGAGAGAAGAGTTCTTGCTTACGCAAGTAAACTACTGAAAGATCATGAGAAGAGATATCCCTTGCATGATTTAGAATTGGAAACTACAGTTTTTACACTCAAATGTGGAGGCACTATCTTTTACAGGAAAGTTTTGAGGTATATTCAGATCATAAATCACTTAAATGTCCATTTTCCCAAAGAGATCTTAACCATAGGCAGCAAAGATGGATGAAGTATATAACATCTTTCAATTTTGATATTCAGAATACTCTCGGAAAGAGTAATTTTGTCGTTGACGCTCCAAGTCAAAGACATGCCACCTTAAGTGCCATAGTTGAGTGGAAGCAGTTAGATTTTCTTCCTAATTTTAACCTTCAACTTCCATCAGAGCCTTCTCCAGGATTCCTTAAGATTTTGGAAGTGAGACCAATCCTTATGGATCATATTAAGTTCAAACGAATCAATGATGAGGAGCTCAAAGAAATAAAAGGAAAGCTAAAGCATGGAAATGCTTTCCTCAAGTTGAAAGGTACCCAGTAAATGATGTTGGAAACTTCAGGAGAGATAGATGACTTCATGTCCCTTGGATTGGATATTTGGGGGAATGAAGTCCTTAAGGAATCCCCTTATTCTAAGATGACTATACATCCCCAAGAGTATAAAATTACAAGGGCATGAAGAAAGCCGTCTTTTGGATGGGGATAAAAAAGGATGTTGTAAAATTCATAGTGAAATACTTAACATGTCAAAAGATCAAAGAGGAGCAAGGTAAGCCTAGAAGGTTGCTACTACCTCTAGAAATTTCCATATGGAAATGGGAACATAATTCAATGGATTTTGTGGGAGGTCTGCCTAGAAGTCAAAAAGGAAATGATGCGACTTTGATTGTAGTTAACTAACAAACAAAGGGCGCACACTTCCTTCCTATCAAGAAGAATAGGACCACAACTTCATTAGACCAGGCGTACATCTAGGAAATAGTTCGACTTCAAGGGATTCTGACTAGTATAGTTAGTGACAGAGACACTCTATTTACAAGTGAATTTTAGAGGAACCTTCAGATAGTTTTTTGGTCATCTCTAAATGTAAGTACCGCTTAACATCCTTAGAACGATACACAAACCAAAAAAGTTAATTAGATTTTTAAAGATTTTTTGAGATCTTCCTTTATAACTTCGAAGGATCATAAAAGTAATATTTATCTTTGGCCGCATTTTCATACAATAACAATTATCAAGCGATGATTAACGTGGCCCCTTTTGATGCACTTCATG
The DNA here is from genome assembly GCA_030737875.1 of Allium sativum. Taxonomy (NCBI): domain Eukaryota; kingdom Viridiplantae; phylum Streptophyta; class Magnoliopsida; order Asparagales; family Amaryllidaceae; genus Allium; species Allium sativum. Next base: position 28,220 of record JASFAX010002721.1, on the reverse strand, counting down.
GGAGGCCATGCAAATCACCAAATTGTTAGTGGGAAACTATCGACAAGATTTTACTCGGACCAGATCCATTCCATGATTCCACCAAAAAAAAAATTGTATCGGGCAAAGAAAGTAAGCAGCTTAAGACTGGTAGAAATCGTATGCTGATAGGAAAAAAGGCGCTTGAGTCTAGTATAGATGATATAGTATTATTTAAAGTATCTCCTCTCAGAAAGACCATTAGGTTTGGCAAAGCCAGTAAATTAACTCTTGGCTTATCGTGTGGAACTCCCCTAGATATGGTCGAAGTTCACAATGTTTTCCGTGTTTCTCATCTAAAGAAGTGCCTTTATGACTCTACCATTAGAATAGTGATTGATTAGCTTGAGGACTTAGAGTCAGAGTCTAGAGTACCCCATGCCACATGCATACATTGTGGAACATAGAGTTAAAAGGCTTCGCAATAAAATCATTAATATAATCCAAGTATAATAGGGAGGTAACGTTGTGGAAAGCACTTAGGAAACAGAAGAGGATGAAAGAGACTCATCCCAAATTTTCATGGGTAATTATTTCCTTCATTTATTTAATTCTTTGGCTGCATTGTGTTGCTAGGCTGGGAATTGGTTGCAACACTAATTAAATAACACAATACACTCATATAGAATTTTTATGCATAATAGAATATTTTGCAAACATACAGCATCACAATGCACACTTTCATGCTAGCGTTGAGCTCATCTTAGTGCGTCAGAATTACATAATCACATGTAAATTTGGTTATTTAATGGAAGTATAAAAATTACTTGGTTTATTAACATGTTTGTTAGAACGAGTTGTGCTATTTACCCCTTCAAAAAGATATCGTGGTGAAATCTATTTTAAGAGGTGAGAAAGAAACACCCCAATAAAATATATCTTAAATAGACATAAAAAGAAGAATTGAATAATTATAATAGGTCAAAAATATAGAAATTTAATATTATTTGAATTTAGTCAAGAAAGATGTACCATTGCGTTTTTGGCAAGATTCTGATATGTAATTCATGTAAATAACGTTGAAAATGAGCCATAAGCAAAAGTTACAAATGATTCAAGTTTTTGAATTTATAATAAATAAAGTTTGAAATCTGAATTTGAATTAGACTTAATGGATAAGGATAGAAAATAATTTCATATTTGAAATTTAAACATGTATGTATATATCTATGGCAGGGGATAACATTAAAATATTAAAACTATTAGAATATCATTATGTAGTAATAAATAAAAACCATGCAAAATTCATAGGCCAAGAGGGCGGTCAACTGCCCTCTATCATAAAGGTTGATCCCTATGTCAACAACTCCAAAGGGGAGGTCGACCGCTATGGGGTTGTTTTGTGGTGACAGCTAGCGTTTTCTGGGTTAAATCTTTAGAGAAAGATTGTTATCAATGGTTCATATTTTATTTTATGAATCTGACGGTTCCTATTAGTTCTACATCCATAAATAAACCATAGGCTCTCACTCTAAGTCACATTTTTTGTGGCTACATTACCCATTTCTACTTATACTTTTTGAACCTAATTTAGGGAAAGGTTAGTCTTCTCTTTCTTCTTTCCCTCTCCTTTTATTTATTTTTACGTATATAAATCATTCTTAATTATAAATAAATAAACACAAAAGAGAATGATCTGAATTCAATTCTTATAGCAACAAATCCAATATGGATTTCATTTAGGTTTGAAATTAACTTCAATCCCCAAAGGCTATGAGTTGAATTTTTATAGTTTTTTTGCAAGTTAAGAGTGTGTTTTATGAGCACCCTTACCTCTTTATATTAAACCAAAATAATAATGAATGTTACAAAATCTTGGTTATAAACAAAACTCAAGTGATTTATTGTATACACTTCTATCATCCAAATTTGAGTCAACTAAATGCCTCTAAGAAAGAACTTTCCGTCTGATTGTTTTAAGGCACTTATAGACCACTTTATAAGCTTACCTGTAAGTGCTCTCAAATAATCTAGAGCTCCTTTGTCTCCAAATAAATTAGAGATAAACTTTCATTGATAATAGTAGGACTATAGAACAACCATTGCGACATCTTGTCCCCATGAACATATTAAACCATTTTGCACTACTATTTCTAGAAGGAACGTGATACTCCCAACTACGAGCACTTTCTTCCATATACCATAAGCATAGCTATGAAAGCCACTAAGGGATCGAGTAATATGGAAATGTGTGCTATAATATAAACTTAGTGCAGAAAATATAGTAAAATATAAATAGCAATAAAGTAATAGATTACACTAGGAATTTTATACTGATTCGAGCTTTCCATTCACGTCTAACCCCAGATTCCCTTTGGAATCATAATTATCAGCAACCCTCAGTTAACCTGGAGGAATAGATTACCACCAAAGACACGAGTAGGACTTTGACCACCTAAAGCAATCAAAACATGATTTTCCCACCTAAATAACTGACCAGGACTTCCTTAAAATAGAGACTGAAGAGTTTGAGTACAATGTGCTCTTTAATTAGCACTAATAGGTCACTTTAATTACAACCTTCCTATAATCTTATCCTTGATGATATGTGGTGTAAATGTGAATAATATGGAGGATAGTGGAGAGTAACAATCAAAGATGTTTAAATTTGAGTGCAATTGAAAATCAGAGAATAACTAGAGAATATGAATTAGATAATGAAATCAGATTATCGAAACAAATGATTCTGAAGTCAATTAATGTAGTATTAAGAGTTACTTTCGTTCATGAAGAGGTTTGATCAATGGAAACAGATATAACTCTTGGTTAAGAGATGTATCTATTCATTGAAGAGAAGAACATTTTAGAAAACTATTCTTTCAACTGATTATAAATTTAATTTAACTGGCTAAATTTATTCAAATTAGAAGTAGCAAGGAAATAGGCAATTTCAGATAAAATTCAACTATCTAAATTTTAATTTCAAATAGCTAAATATTCATATAAAATATCAGTTTCTCCCGTATTTAGCCATCTAAACGTACCTATTTAGCTGGTTGAATGCACTGCCTGAAATGTGCACATTTTGTTACAACCTGCCAGGAATGGGCCTAAAATTCGACCTAGAAAAGGCCGATCGAAACTTAGAGCCATTCTAAATGGGTCGTTGGTTCCTGTCAGGATTACATCACAGATAACAATAACATATACTTCGAATGGAAATCTCACACAGTGGAAAGAGAAAATATAATACCAAAAATAAGATGTACCATTTATTTCAAAATCACATAAATACGTACTCACAGTTACAATTATTCAATAGGTACATCAAATAGTTCATTTTCCTAAGATTCCAAAAGAAGCGCAACAACAATAGCTAATAATATCATAATAACTTCATCTTCTCTGTCGTCTTCAATCAGGACTTCATCCATGGTTTTACCCCATCTACTGACATGTTTGGATGTTTAGTAGAGGGGGTCAGATCATAAAGTTCTGTGTGACTGGAATATAGTGTTACTTAATGTCCATACCCTATATTTTTAGCAGGTTATATATGTCAAGTTATATCTCCGTTGCACACAAGATTTCACACAAAGATAAATATCTAACCAATGGGGTGGATTTCCAAGTCAATTGCCCATTAGTGTCTTTAGGGTAAAGACCCAATGAGGTGGCATTCTCGGTCACTTATGGCCCTATTAAAGGTGGATTTTTATAATCCCTTATAACCCTGAGGCGAACCTTTAGCCCTTTAAGAACCCCGCCGTAGTACGTTAACGTTCTTACGTCTAATCTTTTGTAATATGAGAAGTAGTATTGCGAATGTTACTAATTAACTAATATTACCCAGTAGGACACCTATGTCACTTAAGACTTCCCTTAGATAGTTGGTGAACTTGCGATGGCCACATATCCTTCAATTACCAATTTGTCCCTAGTTGTGTCCTCACAAGCTTCTAGATGAAGTGGACACCTCCTCCCCCCCCCCTCGTGAACTACCCTGCTCTGTTAACCATTTTATGCCTAACCACTTTTTAAAGGAGGAGGGACCAAAGACTTACCTTAATTCTAATAAGGGTGGGTCCCATGACTTGAGTTCCTCTCCAAGGAATAAACCTTCGGAGGGATTCTAGTCCTAACCACTTAAGACCCAAATTACATAAAAGGTGAGTCAACCACTTAAGACCTTCTTAAGGCGTAGTAAGCCTATTTGTTTTCACACATCAACTTATATATATATAGTTATGTATATACACACTAGACCTCTCACATTAACCCATATACTTGTAGATGTTGGATATGTCGGTCGGTTCCGGGCAGGCTTCTGCTACAAGTTGATTTAACATTGTGTCTAGTGTACTAAGTTTATGAATGGCCCATGGCACCTAGACATCTCACCGTATTGGGGCCCACTTGTGGTTGCGGGATATGCCGGTTGGTTCCGGACAGGTTTCTACCCCCAAATGGCAACTAACCTCGTGTCTACGTGTCATTTATTATACATACATACATACACACACACACACACACACACACATATATATATATATATATATATATTTATATATATATATATGTATGTATGTATAGAGGCCATTCTAAGATATATATTTTTTATCTCCGCTCCCAATGCGGAGAGAACAGGCGATTTTGTTTCTTCATTTCTGTGGGATTCGTCGCATTTTCATGCCTGTAAACCGTATAGTTCTTTCAAATCTACTATTTGTTTGTCTTTCTTACTTTACACTACAGTATATTCGAAAGTATCACAACATTGGAAAGATCGGTATCTTCAGGCTTTCCTATTTCTTCAAATCAATCGGATTAGTTAATTCTTCACTCACATGATCGAACCACCTGAGAAATTGTGTATCTGCGACAATTGCTCCTACTTTCAACCATCTTTGGCGGAATACTCATTTCTCATAATTGCATCCTCGATTGGATCTGATCTGGTATTACTATATCAAGTTGAAGCAGAAACTGCTTTAAACTTCTTTCTCTGGAGATAAATCCATCAGCAAATCAAAGGTTGCTCTTGACTTCGCTATTTGCAACTTTGAAATCCAAGATATACTCTTTCTAACCAATTTCAAAGTCTTCTCACTAAGGATTCAGTCATAGCGGACAAGTGAGTATTAAAGAAACTGACTTAATCATGACACTCAAAACCAATACTCCGCAGTCCTCCAACCGACTCTCTTTAATTTGGAAAAACGATCGACTTAGATCCGGTATCTGAGAGGTAAAAATAAACTATTCGATTTGGAGTTTTAATTTGAATGTACATCACTTGGGTGTGCCTCGACTTGTTGGGGATTTAATTCTCTCAAAATCTGTTGTTACCAGGAATTATCTACGAAAATTGTTTTACATTTTAGTGTGTGAAACGAGCCATTTGTTTTTGTTTGCACGATGGTCCAGTGCAAATCTTTCTTTGGAAAATGTTTTACACTAGCAGGTGTAAAACGAGCCACTTGTTTAGTTTATTTGGAATTTGGTATTGGATTAACTGGCATACTATTGATTCGGAAATTGCTGAAGGTTAATGTGTAATCTATTTTTCTTCGTTAAATCAATTGCTGAAATATGGTTTTACACCCAGTTTTCACGTTTAATCTAATTATCCATTGAAGATGGTGAAACAGAGCAGTTTTATAAACAACTTCGCGGTTTATGAAGCCTACAGATTCAACCAATTCCAGTGCTTTGATGTGCTTAACATATCCGCGTTCAATGCATTAGCTTTTGCTGTTAATGTTTTTCTACATCATGTACCCTCTTATGATTGTAGGAAGAAGGTGATAATTAAAAGTCCATGATACTGTACTTGGAATTGAGTCTTACGTTTGGGATTTCATTACTAAGAAGAGGTTCATTCGGACCTTTGATCATGGACTGCTACTGTACAATAGAAGGGGAGCAGTTTAATGCTTGCATGAACATCATGGGTACAACAACATTTCTATATCCACTATGTTTTTTCTTCCATTCGGAAAATTCAGTTCATATGCATAACTGAAGCCATATTGAAAATTGACTTTAGCACACAAGGACAGGAATAACCGAAGTGCAACGGGATCACACTTGTGGTTATGGAGAAGTTGACCTCATCATGGGTCCATTTTAATATTATTTTTATGTCTTTAGATTTATGTTTGTTTTTTTATGCATATTTGCTTTTGTATTCAGGTTAGTATGCTAACCTTGCTATGTACTTCTTTGCAAGTTAGCAAAAGCGTATCAATTTTCAAAAAAAGAAAAAAATATTTAGGCCATTCTATACACACACACAAGAAAACATATATACATATGTGTGTGTGTGTGTGTGTTAAGGGGACATTCCAAATTCAAACTCTAACCTAATCGCATTTATTACACTTAATAAAATGTTAATTACGTTGATTATGTTTAATTAAGTAATATAATAATAGCGCCTGATTAACGTAACATTCGTACAAGCGTGTAAACGTTCTAACGAGGTGAAAATTGTCATCTTATTCAAATTAAGGCATACAAGATAAATGTTTCTATATTTTACCGCTACACATAAATGTGATGGAAAAATGAACATATAGCATATAGCAGTGAATGGAAAACATATACATAACAACTATAACTTGTATCCTTAGGCATGTTGAAATGGTTTAAATATTAAAATAAAAGTAGAGTAGTTCAAACATTCACATATGTATGTTTACAATCCATATTTCACCCAATTCACCCTTTTTGTGGTGTTACACCCGAAAATGTTTACAATTGATTCATTATAATTTATGAATGTGTTTACACCCAAATTAGGATGCAAACCCGATTCAACTATGAAACAATTCAAATCCAAACCTTTTTAGGCTTAATCAAATAATGATGGTGAATTGCACAAAATATAAAAAATAATACAATACTCATGTTTACCTTTAATTCAATACAAAAACTACAATTCTACAAAACCAATTCAATAATGACAATTCCTACGTGATTACAAAGTATTAGATTTGGGAATTTTTCATGTTTATTATCGCATAACCAAATCTTCATAAGTATAACAATTCATATAGAAAACTGATAATAATATGAATATGCCTTTAAGAAAAACAAGATTCCACTCACAAATCAAGTGGATATGTGATATAAATCTCTAGATCTGCGACGGTTTTCAACGTTTAAGCGGACTCTGATTGATGTCCTAACAATATAAATATAAGAAACATATAATTAGATTCTTATATATATTGTTTGTTCTAATTTCCAACTTCCTAAACTTATATAAATTGAAATAGAGAGATATAGGAATGGAGGTAGAGAAGTAAAAGAACCTTCATCCCTTTTCTCTTTATTTTTCTATGGAATTTAGCAGCATGGAGACAGAGGAATAATTAGGCTTCCTAGTGTGTTGTTTGAAGGTTATTTATACTTGCTCGTGTGAGCAGGAGCCGTCAGATTTATAAAAATTAATCTTAACCATCCATATAAACATAACCTCTTTAGAAAACCTTAATTACATAGAATTATTGGGCTATTCATTTTTACTAATTACGTTCTTTAGTTGCTTAATTGCTTGCCTTTTATTACCAATCCTTTTCCTTATGTAACACATCCTTTGTCCCTTGCCTTTATCTATTTATTCGGATTTCAAATCCACATAAGGGAAAGTTATTGTTGTCCAAATATGTAGTTTATCCCTTAGATATTATCAATTCAAACACATACAATAATACAATTAATTCTAATTACACCTTTTCTTTTTAATGTTGCTCTTGTCCCCTTCTTGTGTACTTATATATACACGCATATTTAAATTAGATGAAATATTCCAATTGCTCATATATATATATTATTCCATATATTAATATTGTAATTTGAATTTCCCTCTTTTTATTTTAAATTATAATTTGGACAATATATATAATTTTCACATAATTATATACATATATAATTTCTGCGTACACTGTCCAAATTCAACTGTTCATAACTTCTTCATACGTTAACCGGTTTCAGCATACTATATATGAAAACGATGTAGAATTTCGCCACGAATCCAAAAAAAGAGTTTCGTAGCCAAATTCCTAAAGCTGCAAAAATTCCATTATCCAGCCATATCATTTAATTGCTTATTTTAATTATTTAGTTTATTTGTTAATACTTATGAATTTTACGGGGTGTTACACAATTTGTGTACAAACTTGTTTTACTTATATTCAAGCAATAATGTTGTGTTATGCTATATATCACTATGAGAGATTTTAATATTTTAACTAACTTAATACATACTCAATCATATAGTATAAATCAATTGAAGCTTTTGATGTCTGTTCATCTCTAATTCTCCTACAATAAAATTTAGTATATGACAATATATAATTATATAGTTGTTGTCACTATTAAAACATCAAAATATGAGTTTTAAAATTCTCCCTTTTTTTATGACAACTATACAATTTTAAGAAATTAATATACGGATTGACCTCACCCTAAATCTATACTCGACCTACCAATATGACCTCCCCTTTTTGATACAATTATATTTTCTATTCCCTTTTGCCATCAACAAAAGGAGATGAATATCAATAGGACCCATATAGGGATTTAACGTGTAGAGAGTAGGATTAAGTTCGAAATATGATATACAAAAATATAAATTTACTGGATTTTCTTATGAGTAGTCACTAGATTCTCTGCTTGTGTAACAACCCACAATTATCTTAGCCCGAATTTCTATAAAATTCGAAACTCTAACCCATCCAAGAATGGAGAGTATAAATCTAGTACCTGCAAATAAATGAGCATAGAGTAAAATAAAACTAACTCACAGCGGAAACAAAATAAGAAAACTAATATAGACTAAGGCGACTACCTTTAAGCATATTGCCACATCGATAGCAAACATGGGAGAACGAGAACAAAAATCATAATGAACACCTGCTAAGACCCGTTTTCCCCTAGACAAACCTGAGAGTTGTTATGAGGAGGGGGTCAGGACAACAAGTCTTAGTGAGTAGAAAATGTATAACACTATCTACAATACACAAATTTATTCTGTTTGGTCTCAACCAAAACATATGCCTACCAAGGCTAGTAATTCTAACCTAACCTTGAAAATATTTTTGCACGACGATTAACTACCATACCCAAGGTAGAATTCCTAAAGATAACGATATCCCAATTTTGAGATAAAACGTTTACGCATATGCATGAAGCCTTTAAACCACCATTGTAACACCCCGGATTTTTGAATAATCGAATTAACTAAATTAAAGAATAAATGTTTAGCATTGTTCTAAGGTTTGTAAGCAAAAGACTTAGTAGCTCATTTGGTTGGAACATGTGACTTGCTTACAAGAGGTACAGAGTTCGATCGCCGCCAACGCCATATTTTTGTTTTAGGGGAATGGCTAAAAAGCGACTTAGTGTGAACACGATTCAAAAAGTAGTTTAGTGTGAAAATGGTTAATTAAGAAGATAGAAATATATATACAGATATATATACAAAATAAAATAAAATTCAACCTAAAATTTAAGAAAAAAATTCAAAACAGCGGAAGCGGGAAGGCAAAACCCCAAACCGACCTATTTTATGGGTCGACCCGAGACCCGCTGGGTCGACCCCAGGGTCGACTCAGGAGGTTTGGAATTGTTTCCGTCGGCCCTAAATGGTCTATGATGAAATTTTATGTTTTAGGGCTTATGTGGTTATTTCTGGTTGGTCAGTTGACATCATTTCTTGGTTTCCAAGGCCTAGATGGATCCTAGAGTGATCCGACGGCTTAAATTAATTCAAAGCTCTATAAAAAGACCCATAGACTCAAACCCTAAATCAGAATTAAAACTAAAACTATGGTCGTCATGTTGTCGTCTTGAACCCTAGAGTAGCCGCCACCAATTAGAGAGGAAGAACAGCAAATCAAATCAGTTCTATTCAACCCTAACAACGAATCTTCTTCAAAGGAAAGCTAATTCAACTTCAGAATTCAGAACTCAAGACCGCCTTTGAGTTATGAGTTCGATAGTTTTAATAAAATAGTTAGTAATTTAATTGGATTAAGTTATGATGCGGATTGTATGGATGTGATGTGAATTATTAATCACATGTTGTAATTATGTTGTAGAATTGTGTTGAAATCTCTATGACGTTATGTTGCGATGCTATCATTTATGATGTAAAGTTATGTTGCTATCTTCTATGTTGTAATTTTATATATAACCAAATCATCATGTTTCATATGCTAGTTTGGTGATGTTGATTCATATGATAAATCATATGTATGCAAGTTTAGATTTTTATTTAAACATGAATCATATACAAGTTGGGTAAAATTATATGTGACCTTACATGGTTATGACATCTAGTTTATGTGAAAATTTGATTAAAAGTTAGGCTATGACATGGGTGAGTTATATGCTAAATTCTACATGATATATTACATGTTAGATGCAAGTTTACACCATTGTTATGATGCATAAATCACATATGCAAGTTTCTATAAATATATGAGTTTGGGGTATGAATCATGTTATGCAAGTTTAGGGTTATTGCCGATGCAAGTTTACACCTTTAGATGTTGATCTATGACATACATGATTTATGCAAGTTCACACCTTTAGATTTGGATCCATGACATATGTTGTTTATGCAAGTTGTAACTTTGGCCTATGCAAGTTTTAGATGTAGAACATCATTCACATATGCAAGTTCATCCCTATGTTTAGATCTATGTTTTCATTATGTGTGCATTGTGATGTTTTCTCTTTATTCCATTAGTTAGACTATTCGAGTCTAACGTATATTTTACGTTAAACGAACAAACGTACAATGTGGGGTAAAGGGGATAATATTAAAAAGATTTAATTGGCATAAATGCCTTAAAAGGCATAAAATATAATTGTGGTGAAAATTGGTATGATTTTGCATACCATAAATGGATGGACATAATTGAGTCAATTATGGACATCGTTAAATTTGGAATTGATTGATAATTTGAATAGGGAAAGTAATTCAAATTTGGGGAACGATTAATTAGGAGAAATTAATCGTCTAAGACACGTGGTTAGGCTCTTTTGTGGTGTAAGACTGCCCGGACCCGCCCGGCAAATCCAGCTGCCACAAATGTCAGTCTAATGTGAGAGGTCTTAGGCATAAATTAAATACGTAACAATTGTAAAGACACGAGGTTAGGCTCTTTTGTGGTGTAAGACTGCCCGGACCCGCCCGGCAAATCCAGCTGCCACAAATGTCAGTCTAATGTGAGAGGTCTTTATGAGGTTACGTTCTTAATGAATTAAGGAACACTTAACCAGATAAACATGTAGTGGACATGAGGAAGTTAAGTGGGTGCCTTGGGTGGCATGTGGAATCTAGTGGGTGCCTTGGGTGGCATTTGGAAATACAATTAGAAACACTTAACCAAAATTGAAACATGTAATTGAAACATGAATAAGAAGTGGTTAAGTGGGATGTACTAGAGGGGACCAAGCTTAGGTGGATAGCTTGTGTCAAGTGATGGGCGCCCATTTCAACCAGTAACCCATACGTATCTTTGTGGGCTCGACCCAAGTCAAGGACGGGACACGCATACTGGGCTTGACTGTAAGAGGCCAAAACGGATTAGCGGTGGCAACGCAAGTCCAATGGGTTCATATGCGTGTGTGGACCCGGGCTGGTAGGTAAGACGTTGTTGCATCGTGTAGGTATAAGTCGTGCATTGTTGGTTGTATCGGGTTGCCACTTTGGGAAGTGATACACCCCACTGTGGGGCCAGCACGGGTATCTACGAGTTAGGGAGCCGATCGCTTGGGGGTAGTGGGTACACCTAGTGGAGATAGGGGCAGGCGGCACCTATGAAGGCAGCTAGGGGTGCACGAAACTACCAATATCATTATTAAGTTCTGTAGGCGGGATCAACCTTAGGGTGACTAGTGGTGGTGCAATATAGCAATTATCCTATAGTGTTGGTGTAGTTTAGTAATTATCTTACAGTGGGTTAGGTGCGCTTTAACGATATCGTTGTTCATCTTGTTTCCTTATTTACTCTGCCATATTCAATGGTTCATGGTCATTTCCTTATTTTCCAACTTATGCCTTAGCCTAGTTACTTTGTTAATTATATTGTTAAAATTATCGCACTCGCCAGACTTTATGTCTGACCCCCTTTGTTTCCTCCTCTTTCCTTCCTTCCCCCCCCCCCCACCAGGTGCTCAGGTTGGAACTAGCACCAGTGGAGCTTGATCTTGGACTGCTTTTAGAAGATTGCTTGGATCGCTGGAGTAAAGTGCAGCTTCTCTTTTATTTATGGCTATTTTGATGCTGGGGATTATGTCTTTCGGTTTATGTACTTTTGATAGTCAAGATGGATATTATGTACTTTGACCCTGGTTTTTGATGATGTAAGCAAACATATGTGTTTTCCGCTGCAATGAAATAAAGTTTTAAATCTTTGAGTACTATTTATATCTGTCTTGTTGTTAAGTTTCTGTTCTGTACTTACTTAAAACGCTCCATAGAAGTTAATGCATTCCCTTTGTGAGTGACATTAATGGACGTGGGGTGTTACACGTGGTATCAGAGCTGAAGGTTACCAAAACCGATATGAATTTTGAAAAGTTGTTTTTCAAAAACAATTATATAAAGAACTACCTTCAAAAGTATGTTTTAAGGAAAGTATTTTCAAGATAAAAGTATATTTTAGAAAGCATAACCCCAAGAGTCGTACATCTTTCCCTCGGTTCTTTTATATTGAATCTTTCCTTTTTCGTTTCAGCATGTCTGAAGCATCTGAGATACCAGAGGGTGTTCATGTACCCGGTTGGTTTCGTCAATATCTCGAGGCTAGGGCCGCCACCGCAGGTCCAGCAAATGCTCCTCCTCCCCCTCCTCGCGTCGATACTTTTGCCAAGATATGTAAGGACTTTAGAGCAATGGGTGGGAAACCTTTTCACGGGACGGAGACATTTGTTGAAGCTCGTAACTGGCTAAAGGAGGTGGAAGAATTGTTTAGAATCTTTGAAGTGGATGATGGAAGAAAAGTCCAGCTAGCTGCCTGGCTAATGAAAGATGAGGTCTCGTTTTGGTGGGAGGTCACTAATGGGGGTCGTCCAGTAGATCCATGGCTAGATTTTAGGTAGAGGTTTGAGGTGAAGTTTCTCTCGCGGGCTGAAGAGAATCTATACATGGGAAGGTTTTTGGCGCTGAAGCAAGGGAATTTATTGGTGAAAGAGTATGTCAACAAATTCAACCAATTGGCAAGATTTTGCTTGGGCTTGGTGAATACTCCAGAAAAGAAGGCTCTAAGATTTGTTAAGGGTTTAAACGAGCCGCTTCATGGGTTAGCTATAACCCACATTCCCATGGGGGCTACCTTCGAGAGACTAGTAGACATGGCACACATGCATGAAGAGGAGAAGGGCGCCAATGCTAATAAGGCACCCGAGAAGATAGGGGATCAAAAGAAGCCGCAACAGCAACAACAGAACAAGAAAGGTGGCAAAGGCAACAACGCTAAGGGAAAGAAAAGATGCTTTAACTGTGGGACACCCGGCCATCTAAGCAAAGATTGTAGGAAGAAAAATAAGACTGTTTGTTTCCACTGTGGCGAGGCGGGACATCTTATTAAGGACTGCCCAAAGAAAGAGCAGAGGGCAGGGTCTGCCTCGGGAGGACAGGTGCAAGCTCTTATGGCACCAGGGCAGGCAAGGGGACAAGTTCAGGCTCTCGTGGTCCCACCGCTGCAAGAAACGAGGTAGAGCAATTTCCGTTGAAAGTTTAGTTTTTCTGTTTGATCATCCTGTCCGTACTTTATTCGATTCTGGCGCATCACATTCGTTTATTTCTACATCATTAGTTGAAACACTGCACCTTGATACTAGTCTAGTTACTGATCCCTTAGTAGTCTCAAATCCTATCGGTGGTTTGGCTCATCTTTCTATGATTTGTCGGGATTTGAGAGTGTTTATCTTGGGCGTTGAGTTTGAGTGCAACGCTTTTGTTCTTGGCTTCATGGGCTACGGTTTAATTCTAGGTATGGATGGCTAACTAGATATGGGACCATCCTAGATTGTGAAAGAAAGGTAGTTAGATTGTTGACTCGTTTTGGAAAGACCCTTGATATTTCTTGTGACCCTAGAGGTCCAGTAATGCTTAGCTACCTAGAATCCCCTGACACATCCGATGATGATTTACGTTCTATTCCCATAGTCCGTAAATATGCTGATGTCATCGATGAGGTGAGGGGTTTACCCCCAAAACGTGAGATAGACTTTCAGATATATCTAGTAGATAATGCAAAGCCAGTTGCATTACCGGTGCGCCACATAGCTCCAAGAGAGAGAAGAGAACTCAGTAAGCAAGTGAAGGAATTGCTTAAGAAGGGGTTCATCAGACGTAGTATATCGGAGTGGGGTGCTCCAGTAGTATTTGCCACGAAGGCGGATGGGTCCCTTAGACTTTGTGTGGACTATAGAGAACTTAATAAGCTTACTAAGAAGAATAGACACCCACTGTCGAGGATTGACGATCTCTTCGATCAGTTAGTTGGCGCCTCAGTGTTTTCGCAGTTGGACTTAGCCACTGGTTTCCATCAGTTGAGAGTGGCTGAGGATAGCATAGACAAGACTACCTTTAGGACTCCATACGATTTCTTCGAGTGGCTTGTGATGCCCTTCGGGTTGACAAACGCCCCCGCATACTTTGTTGACTTGATGAGTAGGGTGTTTAGGGAGTACCTTAACAAAATCTGTGGTGGTCTTTGTGGATGACATCTTGGTCTTTTCTAAGAGCGAGGAAGAGCATGCCCTACATCTTAGGGAAGTATTGGAGACCCTTCGAGCACATAGCCTTAAAGCTAAATTTTCTAAATGTCACTTTTGGAGGAAGGAAGTGCGATTCTTAGGGCACATGGTTTCCAAAGAAGGGATAGTTGTGGATCTCGCGAAGGTAGTGGCCATCCAAGATTGGAAGGTTCCTAAAAATGCTACTGAGGTGAGGAGTTTCTTAGGGCTGGCTAGCTACTATAAGAAGTTTATCAAAGACTTCGAAAAGATATCATCCCCATTAACACGCTTGACGAAGAAGAACTTAGTTTTCACATGGGACGTAGATTGTGATGATGCGTTCCAACGTCTAAAGAGAGCTTTGACCACAACCCCAGTCTTAGTGTTGCCAGATGGGAGTAAGCCATTTACCGTTTATACCGATGCTTGTGGGACAGGACTAGGCGCAGTCTTAATGCAAGAGGGAAGGGTAATAGCCTATGGTGGAAGGCAGTTGAGAGTGCATGAGAGAAATTACCCTACACATGACCTAGAGTTGGCCGCTATTGTCTTTGCGCTTAAGTCTTGGCGTCATTATCTTCTTGGCGAGAAATTCAAATTATTCACTGACCACAAATCGCTAAAATACTTATTCTCTCAGAAGGACTTGAACTTAAGGCAGCAAAGGTGGATGGAATTCTTAGCATCCTACGACTTTGAGATAGCATATAACCCTGGCAAGGGTAACGTGATAGCAGATGCCTTAAGTAGAAAGAGGTTGTCCTTGAGTCCGTTGTTTGTTGAGCGGCGAAGCTTAGAGTTCATCTCTACGTTTGACTTTAAACTTTCCGTTGACTTTGTACCTGGTTTGCTAGCATCCTTAGAGGTCAGACCTACGCTTTTGGGACGGATTGGTGAGGCACAGCGAGATGACCCACAGTTGGTTGAGTTAGTAGAGAAGCTCAAAGGAGGGGAGTCATCAAGCCATCTCCGTAGGTATACCCTAGATGATAAGGGTTGGTTACGTAGGGACGGTAGGCTTTGTGTACCAAAAGACGAGGACCTAAGGAAGAACATTCATGATGATGCACATCGTTCGAAGATGACCATCCATCCCGGCGGGGACAAGATGTACATGGACATGAGACGAGTTTACTTTTGGGCCGGCATGAAGAAGGACGTGGCAGAGTTTGTTGCTAGATGCTTGATGTGCCAACAAGTAAAACCAGAGCAAAAGAAGCCCGGTGGATTGCTTCACCCATTGGAGGTCCCACAATGGAAGTGGGAAAGTGTTTCGATGGACTTTGTTGACGGATTACCAAGATCGAGGAAGGGTAATACGGGGATTTGGGTCGTGGTAGACAGACTTACTAAGAGCACCCATTTCATTCTCGTGAAGAGTAAGAGGACTGCTCCATGGTTAGCCTCCGTATACATTCGAGAAATAGTTCGTTTGCATGGTGTTCCTTCTAGCATAGTGAGCGACCGCGATCCTATCTTTACTAGCGAATTTTGGAAGAGCTTGCAAGAGGCGGTAGGGACTCATTTTTGTTTGAGCACCGCATATCATCCTCAGATGGATGGCCAGACCGAGAGGGTGAATCGTATTCTAGAGGACCTATTGAGGTTGTGTGTCTTAGATTTCGGGGGTACATGGGAGGAACATCTTCCATTGGTGGAGTTCGCATATAATAACAGCTTTCAGTCTAGCATTGGCATGGCACCGTTCGAGGCTCTTTATGGACGGCCGTGTCGTTCGCCTACATGTTGGTGGGAGTCTACAGATAAGATCTTACTTGGTCCCGATATGATTAGAGAGACTTCGGAAAAGATCGATTTGATTCGAAGGAGGATGGAGACGGTGCAAGATAGGCAGAAATCTTATGCGGACAAGAGGAGGACAGATCTTGAGTTTGATATTGGGGACATGGTCTTTGTCAAGGTGTCTTCATTACGGAACGTCGTTCACTTTGGGTCCGTTAGGAAGTTAGCACCAAGGTTCGTAGGGCCATTTCCTATTAAGGAGAGGATTGGGCAGATGGTGTATAGAGTGGAGTTGCCCGAGAGATTTAGTGGCGTACACGATATATTCCATGTGTCACATTTGAGGAAGTGCTTGCACGAGACCGCGGAAGTGGTAGAGCCGAGCTAGCTTAGAGAGGTGGAGATAGAGCGTGATGCGACAATTCGGCAAGCTCCTACGTGCATTCTTGGGTCAGAGGTTAAGAAGTTGAGAAATCGAGAGGTCAAGCTAGTCAAAGTGCAATGGGGAGATGATGAAAGCAACGCTACTTGGGAGACGGAAGAGAAGATGCGTTCATTATACCCTTTTCTTTTCGAGGGTATGTCTTTTAGTTTCTCCTTTATCGCTTACCTTATACTTATCTTATCTTTAGTATGTCCTCTCGTTAGTACCTTTGACCTTTAGATAGAGTAGTCCTATGATTGAAACATGTGTTTGAGACATGTTATGTATGATGGATGCATGTGGATGCAAGTGTTTGCTAGTGGTTGCTCGTGTACGCATATACGCACATTTTAGGCACTAGATCGGCTCAGTCACTTAATATTGCATATTGCATATAAATGTGTGTGCATATTTAAGCTAATGGATGCATAATGGTTGTGCTATCATATGGATGTTGCATTTTGGTGAAAGGTTGTGCACACATGTAGAAATAATATGTATCGATAGGGTTCTTTCGCATACATAATGGATGCATGGCACTATCATGTTTTGCATTAAGGAGGTCAACTGAATCAGTAAACTGCCTGATTTTGCATTAGATAAGGAACATATATACGCACTTTTGCATATGTTCATACAGCATTAGAAATTCTATAAGGACAACGGATGCCTGTGTTTGATGGTTGAGTAGATGGTTGTTTGAATGTTAGGATATGCATTCTCCTTAACTTGGAGATTTCGGGGGCGAAATCCTTTAAGGAGGGGAGAATGTAACACCTCGGATTTTTGAATAATCGAATTAACTAAATTAAAGAATAAATGTTTGGCATTGTTCTAAGGTTTGTAAGCAAAAGACTTAGTAGCTCATTTGGTTGGAACATGTGACTTGCATACAAGAGGTACAGAGTTCGATCCCCGCCAACGCCATATTTTTGTTTTAGGGGAATGGCTAAAAAGCGGCTTAGTGTGAACGCGGTTCAAAAAGTAGTTTAGTGTGAAAATGGTTAATTAGGAAGATAGAAATATATATATATATATAAAATAAAATTCAACCTAAAATTTAAGAAAAAAATTCAAAATAGCGGAAGTGGGAAGGAAAAACACCAAACCGACCTATTTTATGGGTCGACCCAAGACCCGCTGGGTCGACCTTGGTCGACCCCAGGGTCGACTCAGGAGATTCGGAATTGGTCCCGTCGGCCCTAAATGGTCTATGACGAAATTTTATGTTTTAGGGCTTAGGTGGCGATTTCTGATTGGTCTGTTGACTTCATTTCTTGGTTTCTAAGGCCTAGATGGATCCTAGAGTGATCCGACGGCTTAAATTAATTCTAAGCTCTATAAAAAGACCCATAGACTCAAAACCTAAATCAGAATTAAAACTAAAACTATGGCCGTCATGCTGTCGTCTTGAACTCTACAGCAGCGGCCACCAATTAGAGAGGAAGAATAGCAAATCAAATCAGTTCTATTCAACCCTAACAACGAATCTTCTTCAAAGGAAAGCTAATTCAACTTCAGAAATCAGAATTCAGAACTCAAGACCGCCTTTGAGTTGTGAGTTCGATAGTTTTAATAAAATAGTTAGTAATTTAATTGGATTAAGTTATGATGCAGATTATATGGATGTGATGTGAATTATTGATCACATGTTGTAATTATGTTGTAGAATTGTGTTGAACTCTCTATGGCGTTATGTTGTAAAGTTATGTTGCTATCTTCTATGTTGTAATTTTATATATAACCAAATCATCATGTTTCATATGCTAGTTTGGTGATGTTGATTCATATGATAAATCATATGTATGCAAGTTTAGATTTTTATTTAAACATGAATCATATACAAGTTGGGTAAAATTATATGTGACCTTACATGGTTATGACATCTAGTTTATGTGAAAATTTGATTAAAAGTTAGGCTATGACATGGGTGAGTTATATGCTAAATTCTACATGATATTTTACATGTTAGATGCAAGTTTACACCATTGTTATGATGCATAAATCACATATGCAAGTTTCTATAAATATATGAGTTTGGGGTATGAATCATGTTATGCAAGTTTAAGGTTACTGCCTATGCAAGTTTACACCTTTAGATGTAGATCTATGACATACATGATTTTTGCAAGTTCACACCTTTAGATTTGGATCCATGACATATGTTGTTTATGCAAGTTGTAACTTTGGCCTATGCAAGTTTTAGATGTAGAACATCATTCACATATGCAAGTTCATCCCTATGTTTAGATCTATGTTTTCATTATATGTACATTGTGATGTTTTCTCTTTATTCCATGAGTTAGACTATTCGAGTCTAACATATATTTTACGTTAAACGAACAAACGTACAACGTGGGGTAAAGGGGATAATATCAAAAAGATTTAATTGGCATAAATGCCTTAATAGGCATAAAATATAATTGTGGTGAAAATTGGTATGATTTTGCATACCATAAATGGATGGACATAATTGAGTCAATTATGGACATCGTTAAATTTGGAATTGATTGATAATTTGAATAGGGAAAGTAATTCAAATTTGGGGAATGATTAATTAGGAGAAATTAATCATCTAAGACACAAGGTTAGGCTCTTTTGTGGTGTAAGACTGCCCGGACCCGCCCAGCAAATCCAGCTTCCACAAATGTCAGTCTAATGTGAGAGGTCTTAGGCATAAATTAAATACGTAACAATTGTAAAGACACGAGGTTAGGCTCTTTTGTGGTGTAAGACTGCCCGGACCCTCCCGACAAATCCAGCTGCCACAAATGCCAGTCTAATGTGAGAGGTCTTTATGAGGTTACGGTCTTAATGAATTAAGGAACACTTAACCAGATAAACATGTAGTGGACATGAGGGGGTTAAGTGGGTGCCTTGGGTGGCATGTGGAATCTAGTGGGTGCCTTGGGTGGCATTTGGAAATATGATTAGAAACATTTAACCAAAATTGAAACATGTAATTGAAACATGAATAAGAAGTGGTTAAGTGGGACGTACTAGAGGGAACCAAGCTTAGGTGGATAGCTTGTGTCAAGTGATGAGGGCCCATTTCAACCAGTAACCCATACGTATCTTTGTGGGCTCGACCCAAGTCGAGGACGGGACACGTATACTGGGCTTGATTGTAAGAGGCCAAAACGGATTAGCGGTGGCAACGCAAGTCCAACGGGTTCATATGCGTGTGTGGACCCGGGCTGGTAGGTAAGACGTTGTTGCATCGTGTAGGTATAAGTTGTGCATTGTTGGTTGTATCGGGTTGCCACTTTGGGGAGTGATACACCCCACTGCGGGGCCATCACGGGTATCTACGAGTTAGGGAGCCGATCGCTTGGGGGTAGTGGGTACACCTAGTGGAGATAGGGGCAGGCGGCACCTATGAAGGCAGCTAGGGGTGCACGAAACTACCATTATCATTATTAAGTTCTGTAGGCGGGATCAACCTTAGGGTGACTAGTGGTGGTGCAGTATAGCAATTATCCTATAGTGTTGGTGTAGTTTAGTAATTATCTTACAGTGGGTTAGGTGCGCTTTAACGATATCGTTGTTCATCTTGTTTCCTTATTTACTCTGCCATATTCAATGGTTCATGGTCATTTCCTTATTTTCCAACTTATGCCTTAGCCTAGTTACTTTGTTAATTATATTGTTAAAATTATCGCACTCGCCAGACTTTATGTCTGACCCCCTTTGTTTCCTCCTCTTTCCTTCCTTCCCCCCCCCCCCCACACCAGGTGCTCAGGTTGGAACTAGCACCAGTGGAGCTTGATCTTGGACTGCTTTTAGAAGATTGCTTGGATTGCTGGAGTAAAGTTCAGCTTCTCTTTTATTTATGGCTATTTTGATGCTGGGGATTATGTCTTTCGGTTTATGTACTATTGATAGTCAAGATGGATATTATGTACTTTGACCCTGGTTTTTGATGATGTAAGCAAACATATGTGTTTTCTGCTGCAATGAAATAAAGTTTTAAATCTGTGAGTACTATTTATATCTGTCTTGTTGTTAAGTTTCCGTTCTATACTTACTTAAAACGCTCCATTGAAGTTAATGCATTCCCTTTGTGAGTGACATTAATGGACGTGGGGTGTTACAACCATTTAACTAATTACCAAAGGCTGAGAGGCAGGCTCCTAGCTACTAACTATTCCATAAGGAGGATAATTATTTCTATATAGCCACTTAAGATTTCACTATAAATATAAGATATGGGTGGATCCTTTCGACCACTTAAGATCCAAGGCGGACCTACTTAATACCCTACTCGGTGGTTTATTCTACATTAATATAAATTAGAGGACACTAGCTACCCTACTAACTTAAGGCTTCCGTCATTCACGCATATACCCAAGCCCCGCATAAGGCGAGAGACAGTAACTAGCCACTTAATCGAGGTTTAGATAGGAGCTCGACACCATTTATGACCCTCTTGGCAGACCCCTACACTACCATCTAAATGACCTTATTAGATAATACCCTATCCACTTAATACTTTCCGTAGGATAGGCGGACTCATGGCACCTCCTTAACTGTCATTTAATACCAAATCCCAAGGCGGACTCTCACCCTAATCACTTAATACCTAGAGGAAGCGAACCTATGTGGGGATTACCAACTTGTACCTAATAGCCATTTAATACTTACTACTTATGGGGGGGTGAGCTATGCTATCACTTAATATCCTTTCACGGGTGGATCTAACTACTTAATACATTTAATCCTGAATCAGGCTGCAATTATGAATTATTCCCTTGATGGTTTCTCTCTTCGAAGAACCTATTTTAGGAAATGATTTTCGCTACGTAATTAACTATCATCACATGTTCCTGTGTAATGATTTCCCACATCAATTGTACATATATCCAACTATAGGAAAGTGCAAACTCTGGCAAATATGGCAACTAACCTTGCATCATTAACCTGCTAAATCCAACTCTTATTTCTAATTATATTAATTCTAGATTAACTAGGATAAAATAAGGAAAACCTATAACTTCCTATACTGGGATGTTCAATTATTTAATTATTGATTGAACTTAGCATTTACTTCGCCAATCAACTCTCATTCTAAATTATGTCTGTTACTATTAATTGGTTTATCATCCATTAATGACCCTAACGGTCGCATTTCCTAAGGCATCCATTAACCTATTTAATTCCATTTATATCAATCCCATTTGAATTCTAATCCAATTATTATAACTCCCAAATATTTCTACGAACATAATTCCGTTTAATTATTATTTGAAAACACACACACACACACACGCATATATATATATATAAGTTTATTATTTATTCATCTCCTAGTTGGAATTACAATCTCTATTCCAAAAAGCCAATTTAATTGTAACCACTTAGGCGTATTTATCCTATTCAATACATTTTCCTAAAAAAATATAATTATAATACTTATTACCTTACTCATGACCCTTTTTGTTTATAGCAAATGAATTACATTTATTGCTATGACGGTCATAATATTAATTCCATTCAATATGGGTTATATTTCCATATACATCCCCATAAAGTAGAAACTATTCAAATACATAACAACAATCAAAGATCTAATATAATAACATTATTTACTTAGATTTGGATGGATAAGGTTATAATATATATATATATATTTAAATGCATAGTTAACGTAGTTACTAATTTTATTTTATTAACATTTATTATTTATGTTTTGGTGTAAGCTAATGGCCAAAACAATTTTTTGTGTTTAATCTTTTTTTAAGATTCAAAATCTTATAAAAGGTTATTTACTATAATTATTGTCAATTTTGAGCAAACTATTAAAAAGAGGAAAATTAGTACATTTAAAGTCCCAAGGAAATAAGTTAATATTTTATTTTGAATAGATGTTGAAACTATGTACAAAATACGTGAAATTGCACATCTCTTCCTATTGGATTTATTTATGTTCCTTGTAGATTTCAAATGATGCCTTTTAAATACATAAAGAACAAAAAGGACCAAATTACAATAACTAAGTAAAAATCCCAAATAATATCAAACACGTAGGATTATTATTATTATTTAATCAAAACTGTACAATTACAAATCAACAACCAATTCTTATGAATCTGGAATAAAACTATAATATAATAGTCGTTTTGGGACTGATTTCCACACTACGCCATAGATGACCTTCTGCAACAGATTTGCAAGGTGTTGCCATCTAAAATGTTGCGACAACTATAAAATTTTGGTCCTACTGCAACATTCACTTTATGATGTTAACATAGATATTAGCAAGATGTTGCAGTAGCTATAAATATATCCAAATTAAAAAAAATTAAAAAATTTACACCTCAGCGATCCACACCATCATTTAAAACAAAATCACAACCATCAATCCACACCTCAACTGTTTCTATTTCCTACTTTTATATTTATTCACCAGCTTTCCTTTTCATTTCGTTCTTAGCCCAAATTTCCAAAATCATTCTGATCCCAAATTTTCATTCACCAAACAGGAGATTCTCTTCACTTCCACATTTTAATGCCTAAAACCTGTTTTCAAACGTAACCAAGACCTATCTCAAAACTTCTTCACTCACTATAGATGAGATGCGTCCAAAAATAGGGTTCGAATCCCATAATTTTGTCATGGTGGATTCGATTGGGGTTTTAACGAGCAGCTTCTGAAGCATAAGGGTGATTTGTTGTTTACTACACAGTTTGGCTCTACTATCAACATCGATTTGGGATTTGGCGACTTATCGATTTTGTTCCTGTATATTTTCAACGCGGTATTCTACAGGCCCACGGTTGACATATCTGTGTCGGTTGATGCTGATTTCGTGCACCCTGAACTTCGTTAGGTCAGCAATTGAGTTGTATTTATCTTTTGTTTATTGCGTATTTCTACATGGTAAGTTGTGCAAAGGTTTGAGTTTAAGATCTACACGCTTGATGATATGGTGCACTTGGGCGATAAGTTTTGTTGTATTGTTATGATCAGATTGTTTTTTTTTGTTAATATAGGTTGATTAATGATGTTTTTGTAACAGGTGGCGAAGATAGGTTGTTGGAGTATGTGGAAGGGCAGATGAACTGAAGGTATGTCATATATAATACATATCCATATCCAGGTATGTCATATGTACTACTACTTTTTTTGTATAATCTTATCTTCTTCTTTTTTGTGATGGCATCTTTGATCCTATTATTTTTTCGATGTTAATATTATCATCGTGGGAATGGTAATTAGCTTGGATATCTTTGAATTTAAGAAAGGACCCAACATTGTTTATTCTCAGTTTTGATTCAGTAAATACAAGAAGAGTCTTATGTTTAACTGCATTTTCTTGAGCTGCTTCTTCTAGCAATAGTTGATCATGGAGCTTTTCTTCCCTCTCAATTAAATTTTTCGCCACTTTGGTAGGGAGAAAATATTTGCCTCTATAAAGAGTGATGAAGAACTTGTTTCTTAATATTAAGACTCCTCCCGTTAGATGCTGCATTTAGGAGCTTCTGTGTCAAGCAAATGAAATTTCAGACTAAAAAGTTCACAAAAATAAGAGATTCTGTTGTAAATCTATCTGTAGTTCGTTTAGGTGAACAAATGTGCATGTTGGCAAAAATTAACTCAGTTTAAAAACTATCTCATATCATTATAGGAATTATGCAATAGAGTAACATTTATTATAACTCACTGCAGTACAAGACTAGATAATCATAGACACAATTAGCTGGGTTAAATTATTCAGTAATGATTCAAGTCTATATTCATATTCAACAAACTATCATGCAAAAACAAATAGCTTCCTGAATATGTTCCTAAAAATCCATATATAGGAGTCTTTAAAAGATAAAAGAAGTTGGTCGATACACAACTTACCTTCAGTTCGATTGCCAACTTCTACTTGGTGAAGCTGAATTTGTTGCCGCCTATTAGAAAATGGAAGTGGATGTAATCCATATCCATGTATGTCATATGTACTACTACTTTTTTATATATAAACTTATCTTAATTTTATTTTTATTTTGATGGTTTTTTTGATCTTGTTTGTAGTTAGTAGAGTAAAATAGATGTATATAAGTTGGTTCATTGCAATATATATGAGTTTGGCCACAGTGTGAATAATTGTAGGTAAAAATTGTTTCGAAGGCATTTTATATTATTATCACATTGGTAAAATATTTCCCATTTCTCCATCTCTGCGGTAAAAATTAGTTCTTCAAACCAGTTCTTCTTGTTTGGTTCTACATAGAAGAAGAAAAGTCAAACATAGAACCAACTACCACCTACTTTTGTAATGAAACCAGATGATACTTTCCGACAAACTTTGTAATGAAACATACTTTGCAACAAGTTCTCCATATGACTCGTTGTGCCATGTTGAATTCTGAACTCTACGTGCATTGCCGAGTTGCACTTATCTTGGTATACATAACTTTGCGTACTTGAATTTATGGGTGTGCCGATGGACTCGGACCCCCCAGCGCTGCGCCTGGACCTACTACTCTACTCGCCTTCGGCTTGACATATATTTATCAATGTAAGTATCTGCATAAATTGAAACTGCATATGTAATGACTAAACTGAGTGATGTAATGAGGAATATCTGTATATGTGAATAGTTGTAGTAAATCATTGAGTTGTAAATAGTTGGAGTTAGAAACTTGTACTACTTTAGTTATTGAAATAAAATATTTTATTTAATAAAACACTGTTTGAATTCAAATTATGTGCAGTCGTATTCTATTGTATAAATTTTAATCCAGTTAGAGATGAAATATCTATAACAACATTTTTGAAATGTAAAAGTGCTATAGATAACGTGCTGCCCACTTTCAAGTAAAATTAGTATCTAAGGCAGCATCAGGAAAATGTTGCCATTGGATAGTAAAGATGTTGCTTTTGACTCTAGGGCAACGCATCAAAACGTATCACTATGAAAATGTTGCCTTTGATCATTTTTTGCCTACAGCAACATTTTTTGGCACTTACTGCATCATATCTTGGATGGCACAGCAGGCCACCTATGGCGTAGTGTTTGTTGGATTGCACAAAAATGTGAGTATTTTCTGTGATCCAACGTTTTGGGATCGTTCGACTATTTTCCGAAGAATTCTTTTGATCTGATGGACCAAGTAAAGAACATAATATCTAGCGGTCCTAGGCTCCCTAACTCTGTTACAAATATGTCCCTAATCTAACCCTAATTCTCCCTACTTCATTCTTCATTCTCTGCCTCGACTATGCAAAACTTCTTCCTCCAAATATAATGGAGTTCTGAGATTTAGATTTGGATTTCTATAAACATAATTTAGAGGATATTT
The DNA here is from genome assembly GCA_030737875.1 of Allium sativum. Lineage (NCBI taxonomy): Eukaryota > Viridiplantae > Streptophyta > Magnoliopsida > Asparagales > Amaryllidaceae > Allium > Allium sativum. The sequence continues at coordinate 2,035 of JASFAX010002721.1, read as the reverse complement.
ATACATTGACCTAGAGAATTCCTACCAAGGCCTGTTGGATTGCACAAATATATGAGTATTTTCTGTGATTACGAGATTAGTATAATTTGGGGATTACTTGGACAGTATAACAGTTGTAAATTTCTTCAGTAGTTTACAAATTTCAGTGTTCATTTTCTGTAAATTATTTTTGTATATCTGATTACCATTTCTATCCCTTCTACAGTTTATCCCAGTTATATATGTTACTGTAAATTATGTTGTTTACTCCTATCTCTTTTTCTTCGTGTATTATTTAATATACAGTTCAGGTTTTACCTTACTTTATTTATAAATCTATTTTTATTTATTTGAGCCTAGGCCATGCGTTTATCCTTTTAATTCATGTTGAGTTTAGGCCTTTTAAAGAGACTAAATCTTATTTCCTTTTTGTTTCCGCGCATGTTGAATACAAATTATGAAATTGATAAGTAGAAATAGGGGCCTGTTCTAACAGCGTAAGCTGATTTGGGAAAATAAGTGGCCTATTAAAAAAGATATAGTGGCAGTTTGTTCCGGAAGCGACAACTGATTGGGAAAAATAAATGGATTATAATTGTGTGGTCCTTTCCAACAATAGGGGTAGGCTGATTAGGAAAGATAAGTGGCCAATTAAAATAATAAGTTTATAGTGGCCTTGGCGTTTTTTGACAATTCTATGGGGGTCTAGGCTAGCTAGGCAGTCAAAAATAATTCTATGATGGCCTTGGCTATAATAAATTAAATTAGGTGACTTGAGTCATATTGCATTTTGGTTAGGGACCCGTATTAGACAGTATCCTTTTAACACTTTATAGAGGTCTCATGAGAAGGCGAGAGGGGATTTACTATATTGGGTAATAAAAGGTCCAAATAAAGTGGGTACGGGTGCATTCTGGCAGGGCGATGAGCGTGCATCGCGCCGATTGGAGAAAATAAGACGTTATAATGCTTGTGATTAAAACTATGTCCACTACTACAAAAGTTGGGCATATTCGACACTAATGTGTGTGCGTTACAAGAAAAGCATTGCAAAAGCTATGTTTTCTTTGATCTTCTGCAACAATATTCATATGTTGTTGCACTAGATGTGAATGCACTATTGCGGTGGGAATTCTAGTGTATTGACATGCAACACCAGTTAAAAGCATAGCTTTACATATGTGCAATCCAGCTTCGCGATCCGCGTTATCAGCATAAACAAAGCTGCAGCCGTAGATGCATGACTAATCCAACAGTTCAAACCAATCCCTGCTTTCTATTGTAAACATTACCACATCATCCAATCAGTGACAACCACCTTATTGGTGAAATTTTGGCGGGACATTTCCCCCTTCACGTAATTCTCTGACATCTTCTCTTCACTACCCCTTTTTACAACCGATCAAAATTTAAACCTAAATTCTACTACTCTTTCACTTTCCTAATTCGATTTCATCTCATGTTGACGCTTCAAAAATTTGATTTCTCCTATTCGTTGTTAAAACAAGGACTATGTCACTCGGTTTTTCCCTCTGTCGCCTCTCCGCTTAACCTAATTTCTCTGATCTCCAAGCCAGTTTTCATTTCTCGCCGACACCTCTTAACCTCTATCATCCTCCTTCTTAATTCCTTCTCCTGATTCAGATCTATTTCTGCAACCTGCCTTTTGTGTGTTTTCAGAGTACTTTCCATCCGTGTTTCGTTTCTTCGTTTACAACTCACAAAAAAAATCCCTAAATCGCGCTCAGTATCTAAAGTTGGTGCAATCGCCATCGGGGCATGGATCTACTGGTATTTTCTTCTCAATAAAAATTGTCAATAATGGAGTTTATGAACTGCCAAGTCAATATCTAAGAGCTTTTGTGCATTTTATGTATCTACGATGTTGTTTATGTCTGAGTGTATAAATTAATATTTATTCCAATTGCGAATTGCAGTAAGGAAATTGGATTTGAGCCTCCCAATTGTGGAATCATTTTTGCCACTGGTGAATTTACCATGGGTCAAAGCTGGTCAGAGAAGGTAGCTAAAAAACCTGAGCAAAGATAAAAGATCA
>JASFAX010000281.1:70000-72094 GCA_030737875.1 Allium sativum | reverse complement strand
ATCGGGCTTGGCACGCCTTGGATTTGGCAAAGTACCAGGTTTGGCACTTGGCAAAGTACCAGGCTGAAAAACACGGTGAAACATCGAATTTTTACGTGTGCTCATCGGGCTCGGCACGCCTTGGATTTGGCAAAGTACCAAATTTGCCAAAGTACCAGATTTGGCACTCAAAAAATAGAGAAAAACACGGTGAAACATTGGATTTTCACGTGTGCTAATCGGGCTCGGCACGGCTTGGTTTTGGCAAAGTACCAGGTTTGGCAAAGTACCAGATTCGACACTTTGCAAAGTACCAGATTTGGCACTCAAAAAAGGCTTAAAAACATGGTGAAACATTGAATTTTTACGTGTGCTCATCGGGCTTGGCACGCCTTGGATTTGGCAAAGTACCAGATTTGGCACTTGGCAAAGTACCAGGTTTGCCAAAGTACCAGGCTGAAAAACACGGTGAAACATCGAATTTTCGCGTGTGCTAATCGGGCTCGGCACGCCTTGGATTTGGCAAAGTACCAAATTTCCAAAGTACCAGATTTTGGCACTCAAAAAAGACTGAAAAACATGGTAAAACATTGGATTTTCACGTGTGCGCATCGGGCTCGGCACGGCTTGGTTTTGGCAAAGTACCGGGTTTGGCAAAGTACCAGATTTGGCACTTTGCAAAGTACCAGATTTGGCACTCAAAAAGGGCTTAAAAACACGGTGAAACATTGAATTTTCACGTGTGCTAATCGGGCTCCGCTCGCCTTGGATTTGGCAAAGTACCAGATTTGGCACTTGGCAAAGTACCAGGTTTGCCAAAGTACCAGGCTGAAAAACACGGTGAAACATTGAATTTTCACGTGTGCTAATCGGGCTCCGCACGATTTGGCACTTGGCAAAGTACCAGATTTGGCACTTGGCAAAGTACCAGGTTTGCCAAAGTACCAGGCTAAAAAACACGGTGAAACATCGAATTTTCACGTGTGCGCATCGGGCTTGGCACGCCTTGGATTTGGCAAAGTACCAGATTTGCCAAAGTACCAGATTTGCCAAAGTACCAGATTTTGGCACTCAAAAAGGGCTTAAAAACACGGTGAAACATTGGATTTTCACGTGTGCTAATCGGGCTCCGCACGCCTTGGATTTGGCAAAGTACCAGATTTGGCACTTGGCAAAGTACCAGGTTTGCCAAAGTACCAAGCTGAAAAACACGGTGAAACATTGAATTTTCACGTGTGCTAATCGGGCTTGGCACGCCTTGGATTTGGCAAAGTACCAGATTTGCCATTTGGCAAAGTACCAGGTTTGCCAAAGTACCAGGCTAAAAAACACGGTGAAACATCGAATTTTCGCGTGTGCTAATCGGGCTCCGCACGCCTTGGATTTGGCAAAGTACCACATTTGCCAAAGTACCAGATTTGGCACTCAAAAAATGGTGAAAAACACGGTGAAACGTTAGATTTTCACGTGTGCGCATCGGGCTTGGCACAGCTTGGATTTGGCAAAGTACCAGATTTGGCACTTGGCAAAGTACCAGGTTTGCCAAAGTACCAGGCTGAAAAACACGGTGAAACATTGAATTTTCACGTGTGCGCATCGGGCTTGGCACGCCTTGGATTTGGCAAAGTACCAGATTTGCCAAAGTACCAGATTTGGCACTTGGCAAAGTGCCAGATTCGGAAAACACATGCGGATCACTCAAAAACCCAGTGACTACATGGTAAAACCACAAAAAAAAATGTGGTCGGATTTACCTACGTAGCAGAGACACTTTGGACTACCGGGGTCATATTAGGCTAAATTCCATATATTCCTATATTGGGGGGGGAGGGTGAGGAGGAGGAGGAAGGGGAAGGATCGACCAAAATGGATCAGGCAAAACGCAAGCTGAAACATTGGTCGATCAACAAATTTTTTTTGTGTGGATTTTTCGGAGAAATATTTTTTTTTTTTTTAAATATTTAAAAATATTAATTTTTAAATATTTAAAAAAAAAAAAATTTAAAAAAAAATTTTTTTGAAAATGTTTTCGATGGAAGTGCCCTCCCCAAATTTTTTAAAAATATTTTTAAAAATATTTTTGTTGCGATCTCGGAAAAGTTTGGTTTTGGTTGG
>JASFAX010000281.1:47500-50000 GCA_030737875.1 Allium sativum | reverse complement strand
GATTTGGCACTCAAAAAAGGCTTAAAAACATGGTGAAACATTGAATTTTTACGTGTGCTCATCGGGCTTGGCACGCCTTGGATTTGGCAAAGTACCAGATTTGGCACTTGGAAAAGTACCAGGTTTGCCAAAGTACCAGGCTGAAAAACACGGTGAAACATCGAATTTTCGCGTGTGCTAATCGGGCTCGGCACGCCTTGGATTTGGCAAAGTACCAAATTTCCAAAGTACCAGATTTTGCACTCAAAAAAGACTGAAAAACATGGTAAAACATTGGATTTTCACGTGTGCGCATCGGGCTCGCACGGCTTGGTTTTGGCAAAGTACCGGGTTTGGCAAAGTACCAGATTTGGCACTTTGCAAAGTACCAGATTTGGCACTCAAAAAGGGCTTAAAAACACGGTGAAACATTGAATTTTCACGTGTGCTAATCGGGCTCCGCTCGCCTTGGATTTGGCAAAGTACCAGATTTGGCACTTGGCAAAGTACCAGGTTTGCCAAAGTACCAGGCTGAAAAACACGGTGAAACATTGAATTTTCACGGTGTGCTAATCGGGCTCCGCACGATTTGGCACTTGGCAAAGTACCAGATTTGGCACTTGGCAAGAGTACCAGGTTTGCCAAGTACCAGGCTAAAAAACACGGTGAAACATCGAATTTTCACGTGTGCGCATCGGGCTTGGCACGCCTTGGATTTGGCAAAGTACCAGATTTGCCAAAGTACCAGATTTTGGCACTCAAAAAGGGCTTAAAAACACGGTGAAACATTGGATTTTCACGTGTGCTAATCGGGCTCCGCACGCCTTGGATTTGGCAAAGTACCAGATTTGGCACTTGGCAAAGTACCAGGTTTGCCAAAGTACCAAGCTGAAAAACACGTGTGAAACATTGAATTTTCACGTGTGCTAATCGGGCTTGGCACGCCTTGGATTTGGCAAAGTACCAGATTTGCCATTTGGCAAAGTACCAGGTTTGCCAAAGTACCAGGCTAAAAAACACGGTGAAACATCGAATTTTCGCGTGTGCTAATCGGGCTCCGCACGCCTTGGATTTGGCAAAGTACCAGATTTGGCACTCAAAAAATGGTGAAAACACGGTGAAACGTTAGATTTTCACGTGTGCGCATCGGGGCTTGGCACAGCTTGGATTTGGCAAAGTACCAGATTTGGCACTTGGCAAAGTACCAGGTGTTTGCCAAAGTACCAGGCTGAAAACACGGTGAAACATTGAATTTTCACGTGTGCGCATCGGGCTTGGCACGCCTTGGATTTGGCAAAGTACCAGATTTGCCAAAGTACCAGATTTGGCACTTGGCAAAGTGCCAGATTCGGAAAACACATGCGGATCACTCAAAAAACCCAGTGACTACATGGTAAAACCACAAAAAAAAAATGTGGTCGGATTTACCTACGTAGCAGAGACACTTTGGACTACCGGGGTCATATTAGGCTAAATTCCATATATTCCTATATTGGGGGGGGGAGGGTGAGGAGGAGGAGGAAGGGGAAGGAATCGACCAAAATGGATCAGGCAAAACGCAAGCTTGAAACATTGGTCGATCAACAAATTTTTTTTGTGTGGATTTTTCGGAGAAATATTTTTTTTTTTTTTAAATATTTAAAAATATTATTTTTAAATATTTAAAAAAAAAAAATTTAAAAAAAAATTTTTTGAAAATGTTTTCGATGGAAGTGCCCTCCCCAAATTTTTTAAAATATTTTTAAAAATATTTTTGTTGCGATCTCGGAAAAGTTTGGTTTTGGTTGGATTTCACCAGTTTTTCCGAAAACTGGCCAAATCTAGCTAGAACCATGCTGAAATGTGGGCAATTACAGAAAGCTTGGTTTTGGCTGGATTTTTTCGGTTTTTTCGAAAATAGGACGTATCAAGCAGAAACCCTGGTGAAACGTGGCCGCTCATGGGAAAGTTCTGGTTCTGGCAAGATTTCCCAGTTTTTTCGAAAACTGGACGTATCAAGCAGAAACATGGGCGATTACGGGAATCTTTGGTTTCCGCGAGATTTTCCTATTTTCTCGAAAACGGGACTGATCAGGAAGAAGAACCATGCTGAAACGTGGGCGATATCTCGGAAAAGTTTGGTTTTAGTTGGATTTCACAGTTTTCGAAAACTGGCCAAATCTAGCTAGAACCATGCTGAAATGTGGGCAATTACAGGAAAGCTTGGTTTTAGTTGGATTTTTCCGGTTTTTCGAAAATAGGACGTATCTAGCAGAAACCCTGGTGAAACGTTGGCCGCTCATAGGGAAAGTTCGGTTCTGGCGAGATTTCCCAGTTTTTTCGAAAATTGGACGTATCAAGCAGAAACATGGGCGATTACGAGAATCTTTGGTTTCGGTGAGATTTTCCTATTTTCTCGAAAACTGGACTGATCAGGAAGAAACCATGCTGAAAATGTGGGCGATTACAGGAAAGTTTGATTTTCGCTAAATTTCACCGATATTTTCGAAAATTGGGTGGATCAGGCAAAAACAGTGCTGAA
>JASFAX010000281.1:37500-40000 GCA_030737875.1 Allium sativum | reverse complement strand
AAATTTACGAAACCTACGCGCCGAAGGCTCAAACGCGATCGGTTGACCCGCTTTCTGGTAAAGAAGGTGTTCGAGTTAATGGTGTTCACGTGTCCGCGCCGGGCTTGGCACGTCTTGGATTTGGCAAATTACCAGATTTACCGAAGTACAAGATTTGGCAAAGTACCAGGTTTGGCACTCAAAAAAGGCTTGAAAACACGGTGAAACATTGGATTTTCACGTGTGCCTCATCGGGCTTGGCACGACTTGGATTTGGCGAATTACCAGATTTAGCACTTGACAAAGTACCAGGTTTGCCAAAGTACGAGGCTGAAAAACACGGTGGTGAAACATTGGATTTCGACGTGTGCGCATCGGGCTTGGCACGCCTTGGATTGTCAGAGTACCAGATTTGGCACTCAAAAAATAGTGAAAAACACAGTGAAACATTGGATTTTCACGTGTGCGCAATCGGGCTCGGCACGGCTTCGTTTTGGCAAAGTACCAGGTTTGGCAAAGTACCAGATTCGGCACTTTGCAAAGTACCAGATTTGGCACTCAAAAAAGGCTTAAAAACATGGTGAAACATTGAATTTTTACGTGTGCTCATCGGGCTTGGCACGCCTTGGATTTGGCAAAGTACCAGGTTTGGCACTTGGCAAAGTACCAGGCTGAAAAACACGGTGAAACATCGAATTTTTACGTGTGCTCATCGGGCTCGGCACGCCTTGGATTTGGCAAAGTACCAAATTTGCCAAAGTACCAGATTTGGCACTCAAAAAATAGAGAAAAACACGGTGAAACATTGGATTTTCACGTGTGCTAATCGGGCTCGGCACGGCTTGGTTTTGGCAAAGTACCAGGTTTGGCAAAGTACCAGATTCGACACTTTGCAAAGTACCAGATTTGGCACTCAAAAAAGGCTTAAAAACATGGTGAAACATTGAATTTTTACGTGTGCTCATCGGGCTTGGCACGCCTTGGATTTGGCAAAGTACCAGATTTGGCACTTGGCAAAGTACCAGGTTTGCCAAAGTACCAGGCTGAAAAACACGGTGAAACATCGAATTTTCGCGTGTGCTAATCGGGCTCGGCACGCCTTGGATTTGGCAAAGTACCAAATTTCCAAAGTACCAGATTTTGGCACTCAAAAAAGACTGAAAAACATGGTAAAACATTGGATTTTCACGTGTGCGCATCGGGCTCGGCACGGCTTGGTTTTGGCAAAGTACCGGGTTTGGCAAAGTACCAGATTTGGCACTTTGCAAAGTACCAGATTTGGCACTCAAAAAGGGCTTAAAAACACGGTGAAACATTGAATTTTCACGTGTGCTAATCGGGCTCCGCTCGCCTTGGATTTGGCAAAGTACCAGATTTGGCACTTGGCAAAGTACCAGGTTTGCCAAAGTACCAGGCTGAAAAACACGGTGAAACATTGAATTTTCACGTGTGCTAATCGGGCTCCGCACGATTTGGCACTTGGCAAAGTACCAGATTTGGCACTTGGCAAAGTACCAGGTTTGCCAAAGTACCAGGCTAAAAAACACGGTGAAACATCGAATTTTCACGTGTGCGCATCGGGCTTGGCACGCCTTGGATTTGGCAAAGTACCAGATTTGCCAAAGTACCAGATTTGCCAAAGTACCAGATTTTGGCACTCAAAAAGGGCTTAAAAACACGGTGAAACATTGGATTTTCACGTGTGCTAATCGGGCTCCGCACGCCTTGGATTTGGCAAAGTACCAGATTTGGCACTTGGCAAAGTACCAGGTTTGCCAAAGTACCAAGCTGAAAAACACGGTGAAACATTGAATTTTCACGTGTGCTAATCGGGCTTGGCACGCCTTGGATTTGGCAAAGTACCAGATTTGCCATTTGGCAAAGTACCAGGTTTGCCAAAGTACCAGGCTAAAAAACACGGTGAAACATCGAATTTTCGCGTGTTGCTAATCGGGCTCCGCACGCCTTGGATTTGGCAAAGTACCACATTTGCCAAAGTACCAGATTTGGCACTCAAAAAATGGTGAAAAACACGGTGAAACGTTAGATTTTCACGTGTGCGCATCGGGCTTGGCACAGCTTGGATTTGGCAAAGTACCAGATTTGGCACTTGGCAAAGTACCAGGTTTGCCAAAGTACCAGGCTGAAAAACACGGTGAAACATTGAATTTTCACGTGTGCGCATCGGGCTTGGCACGCCTTGGATTTGGCAAAGTACCAGATTTGCCAAAGTACCAGATTTGGCACTTGGCAAAGTGCCAGATTCGGAAAACACATGCGGATCACTCAAAAACCCAGTGACTACATGGTAAAACCACAAAAAAAATGTGGTCGGATTTACCTACGTAGCAGAGACACTTTGGACTACCGGGGTCATATTAGGCTAAATTCCATATATTCCTATATTGGGGGGGGAGGGTGAGGAGGAGGAGGAAGGGGAAGGATCGACCAAAATGGATCAGGCAAAACGCAAGCTGAAACATTGGTCGATCAACAAATTTTTTTTGTGTGGATTTTTCGG
>JASFAX010000281.1:15000-17500 GCA_030737875.1 Allium sativum | reverse complement strand
CACGCCTTGGATTTGGCAAAGTACCAAATTTGCCAAAGTACCAGATTTGGCACTCAAAAAATAGAGAAAAACACGGTGAAACATTGGATTTTCACGTGTGCTAATCGGGCTCGGCACGGCTTGGTTTTGGCAAAGTACCAGGTTTGGCAAAGTACCAGATTCGACACTTTGCAAAGTACCAGATTTGGCACTCAAAAAAGGCTTAAAAACATGGTGAAACATTGAATTTTTACGTGTGCTCATCGGGCTTGGCACGCCTTGGATTTGGCAAAGTACCAGATTTGGCACTTGGCAAAGTACCAGGTTTGCCAAAGTACCAGGCTGAAAAACACGGTGAAACATCGAATTTTCGCGTGTGCTAATCGGGCTCGGCACGCCTTGGATTTGGCAAAGTACCAAATTTCCAAAGTACCAGATTTTGGCACTCAAAAAAGACTGAAAAACATGGTAAAACATTGGATTTTCACGTGTGCGCATCGGGCTCGGCACGGCTTGGTTTTGGCAAAGTACCGGGTTTGGCAAAGTACCAGATTTGGCACTTTGCAAAGTACCAGATTTGGCACTCAAAAAGGGCTTAAAAACACGGTGAAACATTGAATTTTCACGTGTGCTAATCGGGCTCCGCTCGCCTTGGATTTGGCAAAGTACCAGATTTGGCACTTGGCAAAGTACCAGGTTTGCCAAAGTACCAGGCTGAAAAACACGGTGAAACATTGAATTTTCACGTGTGCTAATCGGGCTCCGCACGATTTGGCACTTGGCAAAGTACCAGATTTGGCACTTGGCAAAGTACCAGGTTTGCCAAAGTACCAGGCTAAAAAACACGGTGAAACATCGAATTTTCACGTGTGCGCATCGGGCTTGGCACGCCTTGGATTTGGCAAAGTACCAGATTTGCCAAAGTACCAGATTTGCCAAAGTACCAGATTTTGGCACTCAAAAAGGGCTTAAAAACACGGTGAAACATTGGATTTTCACGTGTGCTAATCGGGCTCCGCACGCCTTGGATTTGGCAAAGTACCAGATTTGGCACTTGGCAAAGTACCAGGTTTGCCAAAGTACCAAGCTGAAAAACACGGTGAAACATTGAATTTTCACGTGTGCTAATCGGGCTTGGCACGCCTTGGATTTGGCAAAGTACCAGATTTGCCATTTGGCAAAGTACCAGGTTTGCCAAAGTACCAGGCTAAAAAACACGGTGAAACATCGAATTTTCGCGTGTGCTAATCGGGCTCCGCACGCCTTGGATTTGGCAAAGTACCACATTTGCCAAAGTACCAGATTTGGCACTCAAAAAATGGTGAAAAACACGGTGAAACGTTAGATTTTCACGTGTGCGCATCGGGCTTGGCACAGCTTGGATTTGGCAAAGTACCAGATTTGGCACTTGGCAAAGTACCAGGTTTGCCAAAGTACCAGGCTGAAAAACACGGTGAAACATTGAATTTTCACGTGTGCGCATCGGGCTTGGCACGCCTTGGATTTGGCAAAGTACCAGATTTGCCAAAGTACCAGATTTGGCACTTGGCAAAGTGCCAGATTCGGAAAACACATGCGGATCACTCAAAAACCCAGTGACTACATGGTAAAACCACAAAAAAAAATGTGGTCGGATTTACCTACGTAGCAGAGACACTTTGGACTACCGGGGTCATATTAGGCTAAATTCCATATATTCCTATATTGGGGGGGGAGGGTGAGGAGGAGGAGGAAGGGGAAGGATCGACCAAAATGGATCAGGCAAAACGCAAGCTGAAACATTGGTCGATCAACAAATTTTTTTTGTGTGGATTTTTCGGAGAAATATTTTTTTTTTTTTTAAATATTTAAAAATATTAATTTTTAAATATTTAAAAAAAAAAAAATTTAAAAAAAAATTTTTTTGAAAATGTTTTCGATGGAAGTGCCCTCCCCAAATTTTTTAAAAATATTTTTAAAAATATTTTTGTTGCGATCTCGGAAAAGTTTGGTTTTGGTTGGATTTCACCAGTTTTTCCGAAAACTGGCCAAATCTAGCTAGAACCATGCTGAAATGTGGGCAATTACAGGAAAGCTTGGTTTTGGCTGGATTTTTTCGGTTTTTTCGAAAATAGGACGTATCAAGCAGAAACCCTGGTGAAACGTGGCCGCTCATGGGAAAGTTCGGTTCTGGCAAGATTTCCCAGTTTTTTCGAAAACTGGACGTATCAAGCAGAAACATGGGCGATTACGGGAATCTTTGGTTTCCGCGAGATTTTCCTATTTTCTCGAAAACGGGACTGATCAGGAAGAAACCATGCTGAAACGTGGGCGATATCTCGGAAAAGTTTGGTTTTAGTTGGATTTCACCAGTTTTTCCGAAAACTGGCCAAATCTAGCTAGAACCATGCTGAAATGTGGGCAATTACAGGAAAGCTTGGTTTTAGTTGGATTTTTCCGGTTTTTTCGAAAATAGGACGTATCTAGCAGAAACCCTGGTGAAACGTGGCCGCTCATGGGAAAGTTCGGTTCTGGCGAGATT
>JASFAX010000281.1:5000-7500 GCA_030737875.1 Allium sativum | reverse complement strand
ACAGACAGAAAAATGGGACAATGAGTAATCCAATAGGTACATCGATCGACCGACCACCGAAATATAATTCCGTGGACTTATAAGAAAAGCCCATTGTGCCTGGATTTTATATTGGAAGAGCGGACCAGGCGAAAAGCAAGCTGTAACGTGCGCTGACACTGAAATCTAAGCCTATGGAATTTCAAACATTTACCCGTGAAATTTACGAAACCTCCGCGCCGAAGGCTCAAACGCGATCGGTTGACCCGCTTTCTGGTAAAGAAGGTGTTCGAGTTAATGGTGTTCACGTGTCCGCGCCGGGCTTGGCACGTCTTGGATTTGGCAAATTACCAGATTTACCGAAGTACAAGATTTGGCAAAGTACCAGGTTTGGCACTCAAAAAAGGCTTGAAAACACGGTGAAACATTGGATTTTCACGTGTGCTCATCGGGCTTGGCACGACTTGGATTTGGCGAATTACCAGATTTAGCACTTGACAAAGTACCAGGTTTGCCAAAGTACGAGGCTGAAAAACACGGTGAAACATTGGATTTCGACGTGTGCGCATCGGGCTTGGCACGCCTTGGATTTGTCAGAGTACCAGATTTGGCACTCAAAAAATAGTGAAAAACACAGTGAAACATTGGATTTTCACGTGTGCGCATCGGGCTCGGCACGGCTTCGTTTTGGCAAAGTACCAGGTTTGGCAAAGTACCAGATTCGGCACTTTGCAAAGTACCAGATTTGGCACTCAAAAAAGGCTTAAAAACATGGTGAAACATTGAATTTTTACGTGTGCTCATCGGGCTTGGCACGCCTTGGATTTGGCAAAGTACCAGGTTTGGCACTTGGCAAAGTACCAGGCTGAAAAACACGGTGAAACATCGAATTTTTACGTGTGCTCATCGGGCTCGGCACGCCTTGGATTTGGCAAAGTACCAAATTTGCCAAAGTACCAGATTTGGCACTCAAAAAATAGAGAAAAACACGGTGAAACATTGGATTTTCACGTGTGCTAATCGGGCTCGGCACGGCTTGGTTTTGGCAAAGTACCAGGTTTGGCAAAGTACCAGATTCGACACTTTGCAAAGTACCAGATTTGGCACTCAAAAAAGGCTTAAAAACATGGTGAAACATTGAATTTTTACGTGTGCTCATCGGGCTTGGCACGCCTTGGATTTGGCAAAGTACCAGATTTGGCACTTGGCAAAGTACCAGGTTTGCCAAAGTACCAGGCTGAAAAACACGGTGAAACATCGAATTTTCGCGTGTGCTAATCGGGCTCGGCACGCCTTGGATTTGGCAAAGTACCAAATTTCCAAAGTACCAGATTTTGGCACTCAAAAAAGACTGAAAAACATGGTAAAACATTGGATTTTCACGTGTGCGCATCGGGCTCGGCACGGCTTGGTTTTGGCAAAGTACCGGGTTTGGCAAAGTACCAGATTTGGCACTTTGCAAAGTACCAGATTTGGCACTCAAAAAGGGCTTAAAAACACGGTGAAACATTGAATTTTCACGTGTGCTAATCGGGCTCCGCTCGCCTTGGATTTGGCAAAGTACCAGATTTGGCACTTGGCAAAGTACCAGGTTTGCCAAAGTACCAGGCTGAAAAACACGGTGAAACATTGAATTTTCACGTGTGCTAATCGGGCTCCGCACGATTTGGCACTTGGCAAAGTACCAGATTTGGCACTTGGCAAAGTACCAGGTTTGCCAAAGTACCAGGCTAAAAAACACGGTGAAACATCGAATTTTCACGTGTGCGCATCGGGCTTGGCACGCCTTGGATTTGGCAAAGTACCAGATTTGCCAAAGTACCAGATTTGCCAAAGTACCAGATTTTGGCACTCAAAAAGGGCTTAAAAACACGGTGAAACATTGGATTTTCACGTGTGCTAATCGGGCTCCGCACGCCTTGGATTTGGCAAAGTACCAGATTTGGCACTTGGCAAAGTACCAGGTTTGCCAAAGTACCAAGCTGAAAAACACGGTGAAACATTGAATTTTCACGTGTGCTAATCGGGCTTGGCACGCCTTGGATTTGGCAAAGTACCAGATTTGCCATTTGGCAAAGTACCAGGTTTGCCAAAGTACCAGGCTAAAAAACACGGTGAAACATCGAATTTTCGCGTGTGCTAATCGGGCTCCGCACGCCTTGGATTTGGCAAAGTACCACATTTGCCAAAGTACCAGATTTGGCACTCAAAAAATGGTGAAAAACACGGTGAAACGTTAGATTTTCACGTGTGCGCATCGGGCTTGGCACAGCTTGGATTTGGCAAAGTACCAGATTTGGCACTTGGCAAAGTACCAGGTTTGCCAAAGTACCAGGCTGAAAAACACGGTGAAACATTGAATTTTCACGTGTGCGCATCGGGCTTGGCACGCCTTGGATTTGGCAAAGTACCAGATTTGCCAAAGTACCAGATTTGGCACTTGGCAAAGTGCCAGATTCGGAAAACACATGCGGATCACTCAAAAACCCAGTGACTACATGGTAAAACCACAAAAAAAAAT
>JASFAX010002720.1:0-44930 GCA_030737875.1 Allium sativum | reverse complement strand
AGAGGCTACAAGAACTGAAGAACTTCATCATCCAAGCTTTATCGAAACTTTACATGTACTTTGTGCGTATGTGGTCATACTCACAGACATATATGAAAGTTATCACACAGTACCTTTTTCAGAAATTTTTCAATAATATCAAACAAAATGGGGGAAGCAACTGTAGTATACACGCCTGCTGTAAAAGTTAGAGCAGCTCCTCCAGCCATTTTCCAATTACTACTCAGGAAAGAGACCATTTTGCTCAGCTTCCCCTCATCTGGGGCTGCAATCACTTTAACTCCAACCGCATTAAGGTAATTATCGTAACGCCCGTTGAACCCAACTATCTGTCCATTGGGTACTGAAAAAGAGAATGGCCTACCTGTTCTATAACCAAAAGGTCCTATTACTCTACCCAGATTTGATGCAAACTCTATTGATGTAATGCAAGGCACTTCTCCAAAGATGAGCCCAGTAGTTCCTTTAATCGAAGTGAGGTACTCCCCATTTTCGATGGTAACCTAAAACAAAATAAGGTTGAGATACAAGTTGAAAATAGCATCAACGGTTCAATTATTTAAGAGCCTTCGAATGTTTGACATATCAAGTATTACAAGAGATTACAAATCGCTAAACAAAGTTTAGTTCACTCAAAATAATTTTAGCTTGTTTCATACATCACTGAAATATGCTTGATACACATACATACATATACATAGGTTTACTCAAAATAATTTAACTTGTTTCACACATCACTAAAGTATGCTTGATGAATTCCTTGATAGATCATGGTTACACATATATACACATACGAGCATGTGTGTAGATCTGAATGGAGATTTTCGTTATTGTACATGAGTTTATATCACACAAAATCAGGCTCAATTACAAAGTTGGAAACAGAAAATTTAAGTTAAAGACAACAAATTTTTTATTCTATTATTCTAGCTTCCAGTACTAAACTTGTATTAAGATTTGTGATATTAAATCACATGACCATTGAAGCCGGCGATGATGTGTTAGTTATGAAGTAGCTTTGTAGCGGAGAAGACGGTCTGCGGAGCTCGGAGTAGAAAGATAAGGCGATCAGGGGGCAGGAATTGGACAGAGCAGCAACTCAGATGTTAGGTGCCCTACTCTAGATGTCTGAGCTGATGGGTTTCTGTTACCTAAGTGTTTGGCCAGACGTCTGAGCCGAATATTCCTTTGGATATTTGCTTAGGTTTTCTACTCTTCTATATAAGCTGCTTTTAGAATTGAATCAGGATATGACCGAAATTAAGCATGATCAAGGGTTAACCGTCATTCTTCATGATTCTTATTCTCCAACAATATTAGTCATCTAGATATTCTTTCCTTTCTCAATTAGGTTATTGATTCAATTGTAATTTATTTATTTTTGGCTTGTTCCAACAAATATATAAAAAGAAATGGTGAATTAATAAAGATGATGGCTGGATGGAATATCATATGTTTGTGTTTTAATAGCATTTCTGTCTTGTTTTCAATCCAATTTATCTCTTTGTGATTTTGGTGACTAAAGATCATGGTATATACGCTTCTACAAAAGTCGTAAATTTCCACAACATTTGGTATCGGAGCAAATCATCGCAAAGCTTAGAATAATTTTGACTTGGATTTTTTTTTATTTTTTATTTTTGATGTCAGATATGACTTTGTTGTCGAAGATGACTATTTTTTATGGGAGATATTGGACAATTTGGAAGCCTAAGATGAATGATGTTCTATAACTCAATAATCTTCATGATCCGATTGATAGAAATGGAAAGAAACCCTCTGATGTAAATGAGAGAAAATGAAAGATGGATAAGAAGGCGATTGATTTGATTCGCCAATACCTTGATGATTTGTTTTTTCATCATGTGACTACTTGTGAATCAGCAAATAATTTGTGGGATACGTTAGTATCTTTATATGAGTCAAGGAGTGTTACTAGTAAGGCTTTCTAGTTCGAAAGTTGGTACAACTGAGATTAGATGAAGAAATGTCTGCTGCAGAACATTTGAATGAATTTCAAGATGTAATACATGCTCTTTTATTGATGAGTTCACTTTCATAAAATTGGGAAACTTTGGTTGTTTCATTGAGTAATTTTAATGCTAATGGAGTTATCTCTCTGAAAACTGTATGAAGCAGTTTTTTGAATGAGTAGCTTAGGAGAGAAGAGTCTGATTTGAAATCAGTTCAAAATGAGGCTATGATGGCAAGGGACTCGAGAAAAGATACAATATGAAAGAAGAAGGAAGCTAAATGTAAAGGTGTTATCGTCTGTCATTGTTATAACAAAAAAGATCACATACGCAGCAAGTGTCGTGCCTATAAGAGAGACCAGAAAAAGGCTGCGCATGGTGATAGTAATGATGATTCACATGTAGGTTTTGCTAAAGGAACTCATAGTGATGTTTCTTGTGATGCGCTCTTTAGTGAAGATAAGCCTTAGAAAATGGATTTGTGAGCCAATTTACACATTTGTAGAAATGTGAATTGTTTTTACTCTTATGAAAAGAATGTCGGCATGACTAGGATGGTCAATGGAGTAGAGCTACCAGTTTGTGGTATTACACCCATCCGGTTTCGTATGTATGATGGTGTGGTAAGGGAAGTCTCTGGAGTCAGACATGTACCCACTTATTCGCATAACCTTACTTTTCTTGATCAATTGGATCATCGTGGTTGCAATTATGAGACTTAAGGTGTAGTTTTGAAAGTGAAAAAAGGTGGTGGTGTAAAGATGAGAGGAGTATAGAAAGAAGGAAACCTATATAGATTGTTTGGTTCTGTAGCCGATTACGGAAGGCGAGTGACGGTTGAAAAACCTAATCCATAGCAAGATGGAGAGATTAATGTGGCCAGTGCCGATGATCCTAGGGTTAAGGATCATATTTCAAACAGTGGTTTTCATGTTGATGATGCTTAAGGGATCGATAGAGATCATGTAATAAGCTTAGGTCAAGTGACAGACGGATGTTGAGTTATTTCAGACAGGGGCCTACATGTTGATGATGCGCGAGGGATCGATAGAGAACAGGTAATGAGCTCAGGTCAAGTGATAGACGGGTGTCGACTTGAAAAATCCACAAAGACAAGATAGAGATCTTTATGGTGTTACAAACGTGTTTTAAACCGATTTTGTACGGTACACCTCATGTGGAAGATGCATCACTTGCAGGTGGTGGTTGATGTTTTAATGTAGTTTTGGTTAAGAAATGGGATCTTTAAAAGAGCTAGTGATGACTTGTTTGCTGATGTGATTTCATATCAAGGTGGAGTGTTAAGATTTGTGATATTAAATCATATGACCATTGAAGCTGGTGATGTGTGTTAGTTATGAAGTAAATTTGTAGCGAAGAAGACGGTTCGTGAATCGGAGCTCGAAGGAGGAAGATAAGGCAATCAGGGGCAAGAATTGGATAAAGCAGCAGCTCAGACGTCTGGTGCCCTAATCCAGACATCTGAGCAGATGGGTTTCTATTACCTAAGTGCTTGGCCAGACGTCTGGCCTTCCTGGCCAGTTGTCTAAGCTGGATATTCCTGGGTTTGACCAAGCTTTTTCCAGAATATATTTGTGATATTTCTGAGGGGTGTTTTGGATATTTGCTTAGGTTTTATATTCTCCTATATAAGCTGCTTTCAAAACTGAATCAAGATGTGACTAAAATTAAACGTGATCATGGGTTAGTCGTCGTTCTTCATGGTTCGTCTTCTCCAACAATATTAGACATCTAAATATTCTTTCCATTTCTCAATTAGGTTATTTGTTCAATTCAAATTTGTTTATTTTTGGCTCGTTCCAATAAGTGTAAATAAAAAAAAAATGGTGAATCAATAAAGAGTACAGTTGAGTGGAATATCTTGTACTTGTATTTTGATTGCATTTCCGTCTTGTTTTCAGTCCAAGTTATCTCTTTGTGATTTGCGTGACTAAGATCCTGGTACATACGCTTCCGCAAAGTGTTAATTTCCACGACAATTTGCACTCTAATTTATGAGAAAACCGATCTTTTTGTGTCAAAACCTAAGGACACCGTAAACTAGTGTTTTGCACTTTTAAGGACGGACAATTAGGGACGACACTGGCAAGCACTGGTGGAATGACACAATAGCTGGTATAAGAGAGGGGACATGCCGAGCAACTATGGTTATGGCGGAGGTGGTTCATGGTTTCCTAATTGTTGTCATAGCAATTGGTGAAGTCGACAACAATGGCTGATAAAGGAATTTCAACAATGACTGGTAACAGTGCAACAACATTAATGGTGATAGAGAAGGCAATTTAGTGGTTGCGTGGACTTCAATTTAGAAAATGAAAGTTACACATCGTAATGCTACCTAAATGTAGCATCTCATGAACTAAGCATTTCATGAAAAAGACATGTGATACATATAACGCTATTTGCATATATCATTTTCTTAATAAAGGCTTGTAATTCTATCTTTTTCATTAACAAATTTGTTCTGCGTTTGATGTAAATAATATGATTATTTATGGAGTCATTTTTACAACATTTCACAACATTGTATCTATAACTTTGTTTATATGTAGCATTGGAAAAAAATCGTTTCGTTTTCTTTTCAAGCTATTTGGTATATGATTTCAAGAATTAGTTTTTTTTTTTTTTTTGTACCATTTCAACATAATGTTTATAGTAACATTTACGTACGACTCAAAATGATCTCAAGGTCCATACATCATGTACAGACAAGATCATGGGTCAACAGTCGAGAGAACTTGCCAGAATAGCATTTGAAGTGCTCAAAGTACAAATCACCGCTCACCGGAGAACCCGGATCAGTTTTGATCCGAAGTACTAGACACAGCTTATGCAACTTCGAGCAAGATCATCCCATATCTCTAGCGTGTCAAGACAACTGCACAAACTGACTACGAGCATGCAGGAGTGTCCAACACTCAGATCGTGGGACCCAATTCCAAAGCAAAACGAATCAGTACCGATTATGAAGCTTGGTATTATTATTATTGAGTTGGACCTTCAATCTTTTGTGACTAATCATGAAGCTTGGTATGTAGCTTTGATTGTCGGTTTAAACTTGCCAAAGAACCATGAGTGAAGTTAATCCATATATTCTGTGACTCCTATCTTGTAGTATACCCGGTCAGAAGAGAGTTTCAGGATAAATGGTTGGGACTTGCTCCTTATCTCGACTGAGTTCATGAGTTACTCGCAAACTTTGAATATTATACCATCACACATATCCCAAAGAACATAATGAGAAAGCCGACTCATCGGCTAAACTAGCCAGTTTCGAGGAGACACAACTCACAGGTTTGATCTCAATTGAGCTACTTAACACTACGAGTATCGATCAGATGGAAGTTGGTTGGATACTAACGACGAAGTCTGAGGAGTCGTTGATGACTCCAACCAAGAATTATTTACAAAATGGAATCCTTACTTAAAGACCAAATGAGAAGCGGTTCATCTTTCGGAAATCTTCACGCTACACATTCAAGAAGGCACATGTTACATATGGGGTTTCTCTGTCCCGCTATTTCGGTGTGTCGCCAACGACAACGCCAGGTGCATGTTACGGGAAGTGCACAAAGGCGAATGTGGCAATTACACTGAGGGCAAACCACGGCTAAGAAATATTCAGCTATAGCTATTATTGACCCATTATTAATCGAGATGCATCTGATTACACTCGACGATGTGACAAGTGCCAATGGTTTGGTAAAATTCCAAGAGTCGCACCAGCCGAGATTACTCAAATGGTCAGCCCGTGGTCATTCGTTGTTTGGGGGCATCGACACCATCGACAAACTGTCGATCTCTAAAAGTGGTGCAATGTACTTCATTGTCGCAATTGATTACTTCACCAAATGAGCAGAAACCGAATCGATAACCACAATCTCAACCAAGAAAGTGATCAGCTTTGTAATTTGGAAAATCATCTTCCATTTTGGTCTTTCCAACACTATTATCATCAACAACGAGACCTAATTCTATAGTTCATAATTGATAGACTTTTATCGACGTCATCGCATTGAAAAGCAACCAACAATAGTCACTCATCCTTAAGCTAATAAACAAGTTAAAGCAGTCAATAAAAATCATCAAGTCCATCATAAAAAGCATTTGAAAAAGACAAGAGACAAGTGGGTTAACAAACCCCTTTAGCATTACGCACCTATAGAACCACTCAAAAGTCTGCAACTCCCTTCGCCCTTGCTTACGGCTCCACCATCCGAGTTGAATTGAAAATCCATTCACATCGACTGGCACGTTACGATCCCTAAACTAACATAGATCTTTTTTTGGAGTCTCTAAATATGATTGATGAGAAGCGAGAAGAAGTCGATCTGAGAGCTGATATCCACCAACAATGAGTCGTCTGATACTACAATGTCAAGTTCGACCTAGGAGCTTTGAGACTGGAAGCCTTATTCTGAAGAGAATCTTCCCAAGCCCCGCTTACATATGCCAGAGATGGGAAGAAACATACGTCATTAAACAAAAGCTTAAAGATGGAATTTTCAATATGACGACCATTTATAACATAGAATTACGAAGAGCATGGAATAGCGAACATCTACGATGCTATTTCACTTGGCATTTGTTTCACTCGTTTACATTTCACTTTCCTATTTGTTTCAAGCGACGTAATAAGGCAAACATCATCAAACTTCCTTATCAATTCTAAAACAAGCACTTCGTTCTACAAATATATGACTTAATGATATGTAGTATAATAGTTCTACAAATAATCATATGTCCACGATTGGACTCGTGCAAAATAAGTGTGAATCGATCTCTCAATAATTAACTCACTTATGATTCGATGAGCAAAGTACAAACCAGACGGCAAATGTGAATCGACCGTCTACTTATTGGCTCGTGCCTTGAAACA
This sequence comes from Allium sativum, assembly GCA_030737875.1. Lineage (NCBI taxonomy): Eukaryota > Viridiplantae > Streptophyta > Magnoliopsida > Asparagales > Amaryllidaceae > Allium > Allium sativum. The sequence continues at coordinate 38,057 of JASFAX010002720.1, read as the reverse complement.
CAACTCTGTTGAGCATAAAACTCAAAATAGATGTAATCTGACTATCTGACCAACTCCGCCCACGTTTCGACGGGAAGAGTATAAACTTAACCTGAACGTGATACAACCATCCACTTTCCAACTGGGTGAATGTGAACAAACTGCTCGTCAAGCCAACTCTGATCCTCAAAGCTTAGATAAGAGTATAAATAGTGAACGATTGTGACTCGACCACTCGCTCACAAACTCTAACCCATACCAACGATGGAAGAGTATAAATCCAATAAGTGATACATGAAACCCGAATATGCGACGAGATACTATAAATCCACAGGGCGAACCCCGATACCCATACATAACTTTGTCGCATTATGATAGAGGGCATGAGTATATACATTCACATGGTCGATTACGACATCAAAGCCTTAAGCTTGGCACAACCGCCACATGACTTTGAGGTTGCGAACAAAAGAAGGCCTCAAGGGTGGCTTATTCCACTAACACTTGGATTTACACGTGATCTAACATAACTTAAGCGTTAAAGATGAGTAAATAATTGCGAGTGTGTTGAATGGAAAACATAAATACTTGAAACACTTAAAAACCAACTTATTCACATCAAAAAGCTTAAAATTAATCAATTAAAGTTTTATCTCTCAAAATATTAAGGAAAAAGAGAGGGTCGGACTCGCACAAATTGAGCCAAAAAACATCAAAAAAAAGCTATGAGAGCTGTGCAAAAGCAAAGCCAATTCTGCGATTGTTCCCTACTCACCCTTCCTCGGTTTCTTCGACGATGAACCATTAATGCCTTTGTCCTTTTTTCTTTCGGAGCTTTTCCCGCTCCCGCTGCGACCACTCTTAATTAGTCGTACCCGACTGCTTGCCAACCTGAGTGCCTGTAGCAGGTAGACTCATAACGATTGGTTTTTCATGTACTTAAGAAGGTCTAACAGTAAGACAACTGGCTTTCTTGCATACGATTCAAACTTTCTCGAAAGCTGGAGAAAGCACAAGAATACCTTTAACTCCATATCCTTCGCCATGCATGGAAATTTCGACTTCGAGAATTGAAGACAACATCTTTTGAGCTTTGAGGCTGGAATCTTCGAGGACGTATTACAAAATGATGGAAGGTATTTGGAAAGCAAAGAATTAGAAGGTAATAGAAGGTACAAAAGGATCTCAAATGGGGACTTCTTAATTCGATGAATGACCCGTCGAGCCAGTGTGATGAATGACACCTAAGCATTCATCCATCTTCTTGATTCCCTTCTCCGACTCCTTATCCGACTCTTCCTTTTCTACCCTTCAGGAAGCGCCTAATTAATTCATCCTCATCATCTGTAGCGCTTTTAGTCATAAATTCTTGTCTTCAATGAAACATTCCCACAAATCTACCAGTGTCACGGATAATCCTACACCCATGACAAGTCACAGTGATGTAACACCTGGACATGAAATCCCACAACTACAGTTGAATCCCTCTGTCGTCTATTTTATCTCTTCTACATGTCGTTTTTGGAGGGATACAATTTCTTCGTCCTTGTCGATCTTAGCTTGAACAAACGCTTCACAATATCCTTAGGATTCGGCATGAGCCTCGAGTGTGGCCTTATTAGTTGCTTGGAGTTTAGCCTTAAGTTAAGTATTCTCCTTAGCAAGTGCATATATCTCCTGCTTCAATGTCTAATTCTACTTCATTAATATCTCGTTCTCACCAGTGACAGTCTTACACACATTCTTAAGAGAAGTGGACCTGAAAGATAACTTATCCAACTTTTTCTAGAAACGGATTCTACTTGCCTTGAGTTCCTTTTTGGCATCCTCGACTTTTTTCTTTGCCTCTGTAAACTTTACCGTATACTCGACAACTTCATTATCAAGATGTTTGATTTTATCCTTATCGAAACCGATCTTGAGGTTAATGTTAGCAACTTCTTGTTCACGCTCAGAGACAACTTCGAATATCTTCTCTACCAGTTTAATCATCTCCCTATGACGATGTTATACATCAAAGACGTGATCTACCACCAGTTGGTCAATCTCGAGTGGAATACGATGGATGTCCGGCACAAACTTGAGCCCAAAGAAATTGAATATGGACAAATCAGTTTTGAATTTAAGCATCTTCTCTTGTGCACTTATGTTCGGCCTAGAAGTAGCAGAGACATTCATAGGATTCTTGTTAGGCTTCTCTGCAGGGACTATCTTCTTCCCTTTGGGATCCGCAACTCGTTTAGAGCGAGTTCGACTTGTATGTATTAGCGATGGAGGAACTAGAAGAGGCACCCTAGATTGTTCGTTGCTGCAAGACTCATTATGTCGACTAAAGGGCTTCTCAAAACCTCTATGTAGGGGATATTGGGATCTAAAACAGCGAATGGATCCGTATTCATGAGTGTGATGCTCTTTATCCTCCCTTCTCATGACTATCGTGGCGAGCAGAATCCCGGCTGCTGCTATAACGACAATGTAACTCAGAGTGGTGTCCAGTGTCCTTATCAGGCCTGACAACGCTACTGCTAAGACGGCAAAGCAATCCTTTCTCTTGCTCATTCTACCACAAAATAACATAAGCCTAAGTCAAAATCAACAAGCTGAAGTGCAAGCGGGTGGTGTAGTGCAGTGCTACTGTTGTGTGTGTCCTATTATCCTCCAACAAACCCGGTGTAATGGCTTTTCTAGTAGGAGTCGTCTCTTCCGCACTAATGGGACCCAGATCTTCCTAGATCCTCCCTCGGATCTAGGAAGAAAGCTCTCAGGATTGGCTCTCGAAGTTATGTGGCTCTACATACAATGAAAGACGAAAGGTTTAAAAGCCCTGCAAATACATCTTCAATGCCTATGGAGGTATCTTTTTCTACCGTAAAAGACGTTGCCTTTTTCTTCGAAGGCTGGTCCTTCTTAAGCATAATAACGGTTGCCGATTTAGGGGTGGATGGTTGGAATTCTTCTATTTCTTGCCTTCCGGCTCATAACTTAAGAGTTATGTCAGCATGACCTTTCACATCATCGCCTCTTATCATCTATCCTCCTGAGATATCCTCTTGTGCCTCCATGAGTTCCTGACCGGTGACTAAGGGCAAGTCAAGACTAACTCCATCGCCTTCCTCGCCTGCTTCTTCCTCTTCTTCCTCCCCTCCAGCTTCTTCCTCCTCTCCAGCTTGCTCACCAACATCGGTTGCACCATCGTCGTGACCGATGCTTCGGTCCTTAGTAAACGATTCATAATTATGGAGGATTCCATTCGTAATAAGGATCTACACATCTTTGAGTACTTCAACGACTACCCTAGGAGTTACAACGGTGGTCTCGTACACCTAACATTTAGGTCTCAAGGGTTTACCTGCATAAAAAAATCATGTTAGCGAAGAGACATGATTTGATTAGCATGAAATCATAAGGCGAGGTGGAGAGCGATGCTCAAGCCCTTTAAGTCAACGTCTCGTGAATCAGAGAGCCCAACAAACATAGAACCCGTTTGTAATGAGGATCTACACATCTCTAAGTACTTCAACGACTACCCTAAGAGTTACAACGGTGGTCTCGTACACCTAACATTTAGGTCTCAAGGGTTTACCTGCATAAGAAAGAAATTCATGTTAGTCGAGAGACATGATTTGATTAGCATGAAATCATAAGGCGAGGTGGAGAGCGACACTCAAGCCCTTTAAGTCAACGTCTCGTGAATCAGAGAGCCCAACGAACGTAGAACCAATTGTGCATGAGTTGATTGAGTTTGTTCCACGCATTGGTTACGACACGACCCTGCGGATGCCCTTCAACATAAGTGAGTGATGAGGAGATCTTGCATGCTATGTTTGAAGTCGAATATGAAACCGATGTCTTTACCCGCCGTCTTGCGGTAAATGCACTCGAAGAAAATAACATATATATTCCAAAGAGGATGGCATAGCTATTTGGATGCAATTGTGTAAGCCAATCTCATGTAACGCAGCATCTCATGAATGAACGAATTAAATGGCGGGGTGCACCCGACTAAACACGTGTACCTATTGTATACCACATACCCCTCGAGGGAAAGGGCAGGTGAGTCTGTCAGCACGTCCCGAAACTAGAGCATGTGTGAATGAAATTCTATGCCACAAGTTCTCTTAACGATTGGTTCGTCTGTTCTTGATGGTACAGAGTCCACCATATCATCAAGTATAACAACATTTTCTAGCATGGTCGAGGCCAATGGGATATCTTTACATGCTTCCTCTGCTACATTGTGTGGATTGTCATGTACTTGCAATGAACTTTCTGGTTGTTCAACTTGTTGGCCTACAGTAAGCCCGGATGAAATCGTCATTGAGCTCGACTCAACATTAGAATCACCATGCTCTGTAGCTTTCATAGCAGCCAAACTTGCGACACGATCAGATCGTCTAGGCTCCATTAGCTATCAAGCTCAATAAACAATACCAGTTAGAGTAATTGACATGTACTCCCATATGTTAAGTGTAGACTAGTGCAGTGCATTGCATAAGTGTTCAATGCATAGATAAAACGACGGTGATGACGAGGTTCAAGTTCAACCGAGGCGACCATCATCGCTGACCGTCTCACCAGCCTTCGTATCAACAATTGTTGATTTCGACTGAGTTTTGGAAATGAATATCAGCATTTTGCAAATCGACATGAACATTTAGGTTCATACATGCAATGTGACAAGGCATTAGTCTAGGATATTCAAGTCATGTGTGCTCTAATCTTAAGTCCATGGTCCAAGTCCAAATCTCGTAGATCACTTTCATGTGTTTGAATATGCTCAATTTTAGCCGAAAATCATTTAAGCCCTTTATGGACGAAGGGATCGTACCCGACCCCTACGCCACGTTATCAATAACATCGGTCTAATCCCAAAAAATTCATGTCCATTCCACAACCAATTCGATCCCATATCCGATCCAAGTCACCTTTGAATCCACACAAAACTGAATCCCCCTCCTTTTCTTTTCCAATCACCGCATCAAATCCACATGACCGAACTGATCCCAGACGTCTCTTCATTTCCTTCATCCCCCTCCCCTCAATCGACCGGCCTTCCTTCCAACCCTACCAGCGACCAAATATCCATTTTCAGCTCACGCCGCCACTCCATCGCCTCGCTAAATACCATCCGCCCTAACCTCGTCATAAGAGATTATAGTCAGGATCGTACATGGAGACGGAACCAACCTATGTTTTGAAATCCAAATTTGGAGTAGATCCGACTTGAAGTGATTAAATGAATCTCAAATCTGATGGAGAGATCGTTGTTAAAGATGGAGGAGAAATTAGATTTTGCTTGATTGTTCAGTATTGTTGAGTTTGATGACAACGAAGGGATTGAGGTCGATTCGGAGAAAAGGGAATAAACTGAAAGAAAGATTTAAAAAACCAAGTATATATATGAACGATTGGAGTCGGCCTGCAAAATGTATTCAAACCCAGGTGACTTTAAGCAGTTGGATCGGTAGCGATCCAATCTAAACCGGACATTTACTAATTCTCACAAAAAACACTAATGTAACTGTCAAACACACTCCTAATTAACTATACGTATTTTCCTTGCACATCTATTGGCGACACTAAGAGAATATTTTCAAGATGCCAGTAGCTTTATCACAACAGATCTTCCTTGCAGGTTTTAAAATTAGAAACAAAGAATCTTGAGAAGTCAATTAATCATTCCTTGTTCATTAATATTCAATTTGTTGAACTACTAAATTAACTATATCTATTTTCCTTGTACAACTATTGGCAAGACTAAGAGAATATTTTCAAGATGCCTATAGCTTTATCACAACAAATCTTCCTTGCAGGTTTTAAAATTAGAAACAAAGAATCTCGAGAAGTCAACAAATCATTCCTTGTTCATTAATATTCAATTTGTTTAACTACTAAATTGGACCTTTTTCTTTTCTGTTTTTGACAAAAATCCGGTCATCAAGTTGTAACAAGCACTTCAGATTGTACTATCATAATTTAGATCAAAAATTAGTATGAAAAAGGACAAATTAAAAAAACTCTGTAAATTACGTGCTTCTCAATCTAATTGTCTTAAAATACTCTGGGAGCCCCCAAAATTTTCCAAAGCTGTCCCGGTTCTGGAAACTAACGTGATAATCTTAAAAGACTTAAAATGTATAGATATTGAGATACATTACATAACATGAAAGAAATTACTGGTATTTTATATTGTCACTTTTTATGTGCACATATGTTAATAAAATTTTATCATACATGCAATTCGGTGTTTTCTCCCATCAGTGGCAAAGAATATGCTCTACGTGACCTTTTCTTACGAGGTATATGTATTTGGAGACATGGTTCCAACTGTTACCGGTTCAATTTACCATACAATAATTATTATTTATGTTGAATGCGCCAGTTACTAATTTAGTACTGATGGTATCATTAAGTAAATAATATAACTGAGCATACAAAAACTTACTACAAGAGAGTGGCAGTTTTAAGGACAGTTTCAAATTATTTGCATGGTTTAGGGTAATTTCAAGTCAATAAGCAACTTTTTTAAAAGAAAATACCATCAGTAATCCCTGCTAGAGGCGTTAGACTTAAATCAACAGTTTTTATTGTTCGGTTTTAGATATATGAATGAGAACATATGTAATTGTCAAATATCACTTGACCAATTACAATGCGACGAGTAAAAGAACAATTATGAATGATGTAACAAGACCAAAGCTAGAATACAGTACACTTATGGCTGACCAACAATCATTGAAATAGCAACACATGCATTGAACATTGAACGTGGGCAATGATCTTCAATCAATCACAAGTAGGGCACTCCTTCACAAGCCTGGTAAGAGTTGAGGGTGGCTTTATTCTAATAACCAAACCATGAAGGCATTATTACATAAGGTTCATCTCTATATCCTCCTAAATGACATTAATATCGCAAAGGAACTAGTAGTTATAACCAGATAATCAAATTCTGTAACAAATTGAGAAATAAGGATACCTCTGTTAGACTTCCCCCCGTGCCACCTAACAAACCAGATGTCTGAGGTGTCCCATCCGTTTCACAAGCATAAGCGAGGGAATCGACTACACATCCATGGTTAACACAAATTTTTGTCAAATGGGTAGACGCATTGATTTCTATTGTTGAGTTTTCTTGTACTGTACCTCCACTGGTGCCCCATGGTTCGGTTGTGATAGGTATCACCTGAAAAATATGAAAATGAAAAAGTTTATTCAAAAAGGCGAGTATTGACAAGATAATATCATCAAACAGTGTTTCCCTTCTCATCCATAAAAAGTACTACAGAATATTGAAGCAGGTATGAAATTTTAGATGGTGCTTATTTTGAGAAAGAGTTTTGTATTTTGTGCTTTCAAAATGTACTTCAAAATGCATGGAAGGCTACAAGAGGATGGAAAACGGTTTCATCGTATAAAATTGAAAATGACTTTTTTTTGTCTTTCATTTTTTAATAATAAAAAATTATCATTTCTTTCCACTTCTCCCTTTGTTAGAATGCCCATGATCTTCCATCTCCTCTTCCACGTAAGACATAGAAACTTACATTTAAGGCCGAACGCTACCTTAGATTCTCAAACTAATATATGTATATTGTAATGTCCTGCCTTTCTTACACTAAACGCGACACTAAATACATCATGGATATTCCTGTGTTGATCACTTAGTCGTCCGAAAAACGGTTCATTTGGTAAAAAGAAGGAAGATACAGAACAGAATCTCATACCAGAATGAAAATCTATAATATACCAATAATCTTTACACAAATAAAGACTATAAATTTAATACATACATCACAGAATTAATCTATCAACCAATCTGGACAGTTATAACAATCTGTCCTTGCAATGAGAAGAATACAATAACAGACACAGCGGATAATAAAGAAATATACGAGAATACGTCTTGTCCCTTCAGCTCATTTCCTAAGTCCCCAAAAAACTAAGCTAACCAGACGAAAATGCTCAGTCTGACCGAGTATTATCGCAAAATAACGCTCAGGTCAGGCTAGAAAACTAGCGTGAGTAAACTCAAATCACAGGTAATTTATTACTTTAGCTTATAAACCTTTGAAATCAAATGTATTTTGCAAGACCACGCCGTACATAAACTCAAACAGGTTTTTACCTTACAATAATCAAAACCCTTTTATTATAAATCCAGTGATATTATAATAATGCATAGAATCCACAAATAAACATATTAAAATAGTCGGAATGTTTGCATCTCACGTTCCAATATAATAGATATACAATCAAGTTCGAAGATTCGTACTGGAGAATGGATTCCAACTATGAAAGGGTAAGGGTCTACCCATTGAATCCATACATCTTTAGATAAAACATATGAAAGGCTACGTTAATTTGCACCTCAGCTACTTAGGACCGGAACCATCCTTAAAAACTGGATGACACCGATTATGATCACCCCAGTTGATAAATCCTTTTATAAAAAATATTATTGAAAAGACATTTATATTTGTAAAGCACTTTTTAAATAGATCTTCTACAAGAACAATTTATATTTAAAAACACTTTACTTCAATGATTTATCGCTCTCAATATATATATATATATATATATATATATATATAAGCAAGAATTTTACTTAAAAAACCAGATTAAAAGAGTAATATATTATTATTAGTAAAATAAAAGCACCTTTAACCTGACAAATGAATGATATCTTATTTTTAAACTAAAACAAATAAAACAGATTATTCTGTCTTAAAATATCTCTTCAAACAAATATAAATAAATGAATATTAAATTTAAATCATATAAATAAATAGTCATTAATATAAACAAATTTTAAATACCTTTAAATGAACTACTAAAATTAAAACATGTTAATAAATAAATTAAGTTTATTTTAAAACATGATTAAATAAGGATTTCTCTTTTACAACATTAGGAAATATGAATAATGATTTGATAATCATTTGCTTTAAATGAACTTAGTGACTATAGTTACGCGATGGTTACGTCTCTATCTCGGAGAAACCATAAGCAACTGTAGCCCAAAATCCATATAATTAAAATATTTATTCCGTAAGGCTTACTGGCCTAGTAATCACAATGGTCATATATTCAATTTATCTTTCCAAATAACCATAGTTTTTACATAAACATGAATATGTAAATAAACAAACAATTAGCAGTTATAAGCTAATATAACACTTATTAAATATAAATAACTGGCACAGACAAAGTATCTAAATTAATATGATAGCAGTATGGTGGTTTATTCTGCTGACAGATGTCATTTAGAACAAGTTCAATCCATTTTTAAACTATGTTTATTTGGCCAAATAGATAACACTGTTATTTATATTAACTACGCTATAATAATTAAATAATGTAATTAATAATATTTTATTCAGACATTCACATAAAATCAAATACTTGCAATAGATACTGAATATAAAATAAACTCAAAAATGTCCAATAGCAATTTAAGATGCTACATCGTGATCATAATCAGATTCAAACAAACTAATAGCATTTCAAGATGCTATCTTGCGACCCTACATTTAATTCAAACAATTAATCAATTTGATCAATCCCAACAGATAATAAATGTTTTTATCTGCTATATTTTATGCTGCTAGATCAGAGCGATGAGTTTTATTCATCTTTTCTTCAGTCGTCATTTCGGGTTTTGAATTCGTCAAATCGTGAACGACGACTGAAATTCACTAAAAACTTAACTTGCTTCATACTCCACTAAATCAACTTCATCACATAGCCTATGTCAATACGAGCGTAATGGTGAAAAACCGCGTCTCGATTGGACCTTGTATTAATGAGCTACGATTTTATAAAATTTTGATTACTAAATTTCAAACAATTCCATTAATTACATATTAAATTGCTATTTACCATTTAAATCATCATCTTCCCTCTAGTGGAAAACCCGAGACCTGCTACCCAACAATGTCGACCCTCTCTCCACCTACTTCTCCATTACGTCAGTGAAACTCCGATTCGATTTCACAGATGAACTCCTCGACAAAGCCTCCAACTCCTCAACACTACATCAACCTCGAGCATGACCTAAAGATCATGACTTCGAATTTCTGTCACTTCTACAAGAAATGTTGCATCCTTCACCAAGACATCGCGACCCCTACAAGCTCAGACCAAGGTTCTGCTCGATCCCACGAACAAGAATCCAAACTCATTTTGGCTTAAGCCTTACCAGTTACCAATATCCAAAATTCGCTAACCCAATATCATCAACAATCACGGCTAAACTATGAATACCCTATGTGATGTCGTAACCTCCTGAAAGCCGCCTACATATAGATTTTGGCTCAGGTGACTTAAAGATGTCTCTTTTCTAATTTTTAGAATTTTATAAGAACTGATTTGATATTAGAATGAAGAGAAAGTTTACTTTTTTTTCTCTTTTTCTTGTACACGGCTGGAAGAAGAAATAATGAGGGAGGGAAGTACATAAATGAGTTGTCTTATATATTAGAAGAGGAGGGGCGCTTTTGGTGTGTTCAAGAAGCTAAGCGTCGGTTTTTTTTTTAAATATGGCATTTCACTGCAGAGATTAATTCGCATATGGACTCAAAATGACGCAACCAAAATATCGTCGCGCTCAGCATCTCAACCCAATCCCGAATAAATAATATTATACACTAGTTATTGGATTTTGAAAAATCACAAAAACACTGCTACTTTATTGTTAAAATCAAGTTATAACACTATGATTTAAATTGCTAAACGATATACGTTTGTATCGCGCACGATCGCACAATCACTTCGACTGTCGCGAAATTTGAAATCTTATAATAATTTAACATTCTGAATCCAATAAAACACGTTCCGCCGACTTTCGAGATCCTTCGTAAAATGGTTAATTTCACATGTTAACGATAATCGAGTAATTATAAATCGATTTTCAAATACTTTAATTCATTGATAATAATTTATTATTATCGTTCACATTCAAATAGAATTTTACATAAGTTCAAATTAACTTTAATTTCATTTTAAACTTAAACTCAAATAAACTTTAATTGGACAATCACACTTAGGTAGGCTATCCATTTTAAAACTTAAACTCAAATAAACTTTTATTTACTAACATTCAACGGTATACTTTGTTACAATTTGAAATTAATTTAATAATATCCAAATTCAAGTCTACAATCTTAAAACTTAGGATTGAATTACTCCATAAAACAATTTCTTAAGAGTTGAATATTGCATAACTTAAGTTAGCATTTATTTATAACTCAAGTTTTGAACATATATCCAAAACCATAATTGCAATTTTTTAATCTTTCATGCTTAAGTTTATTTTAAGCATTCACGCAACCAGCATATGTTTATTATCCAATTCTTAACGAGTTAAAAAATCATATTTTCACAAACTACCAAACGTGGAGGTTTTGAAATTTTAATTTGGACATAACTTAAAATCCACAACGAAATCGTAAGATTTCACTTTCATTTGAAAATTATATTCCAATGAGTCCAAAATATTCTTGTTTCAAAATTTTCGACTTATATCGAATCATATACATTGATCTAAAGTTCGAATAGGTAACATAAAATCCACAAAACGAAATCGTAAGATTTCACTTTCATTTAAAAATTATATTCCAATGAGTCCAAAATATTCTTGCTCCAAAATTTCGACTTATATAGAATCATATACATTGATCTAAAGTTCGAATAGGAGAGCTACGATTAGCCGCTACGCGACGAGCTAGAATTTAATTAAATTTAATCAATACGTTCAAACTTTGTTAGACTAATAAATTATAAACACGTTCTCTTATATTTTCATATAAACTTAGCTAAGCTTCGAATTCAACTTGGAAATTTTGACTGTCCAAAATCGTCGACCATTCCATTTAATTTACATATAAATGAAAATTACCAAACACCCAATTAGGATAAGATGCAAAAATAGACAAGCTTATCCTGCATGCTGCATGCATCCAAATAATAAATTGACTAAAAATTTCAGAATTCAACATCAGGAATATATTTCAAAATATATTGGAATAATAATAATATAGATACGTTGCTTTATAAATCAAATCATATTTCTAAAAACAAAAATTTTGGCTTTATCTAAGCAGCTCACACAAGTCCTAAATGATTCGCATGGTAGCGATTCTTCACTTAGAAACTAGAAAATGAACACCGATGATGTTTCAGTCATCATCCGAATTATTTTCTAGCGACCGTAGTAGGATCGGTTCTTTTTAAAATCCTCTAAAATTTACAACACTCATAATTACTAATAAATAATATTACTATATCTTTCAAACTTTTGGAAAACTATTTTCCAAAACTCCAGGATTTTAAATTTTAAATTTACAACTCAAATTTCTTCTACTTAAATCAAACTTCAAATTATACTTATATATAAATTTCACTTCTTATATAAATTATTTTCCTAATGAATCACTTATTTAGTTTTATTTTCGAGCAACTTGATTTTAAAATTTAAATTTCAACCCAATATTATCGTCGAACGTCATCAAATTGTGAAAATGAATTCACAAGAAGTTCGTTGTTAATATTTTAACAATTTCTAATCTACCTAATTATACAGTAAAAGAATAAAACTGCTTCTAATTAGACACAATAGTACATACCAATAAACTGGTCACGTACAACTACTCAATCAGCAAGCAACACAAGCAACAATCAATAGCCATTCTTCTAACTAAATGAGCAAGACCAATCAAACAATAAATAATACTATTTGAATATAATCATTTTTCTAACAAACAACACATTAAATAAGTATATAATTTATGAATTCATTTCCTATATATAGTTTTGGTAAAATTACTTCATTTACCCAATTCAAAACAATATTATATCGATTTGCCTTATTTAAGAGTGTATAAATCCTTATTGATACCATGGCGTCCCATATATCGATCAGAATTCATAAATCACTCAACAGATAAGTCAACATAATATAAAACTTTTTTTTAGTACGATGGTTGTGTAGTGCGGGACTACATAACCAGTTAAGATATATTAGATAAGTAAAGTGATAATAGTCAGTCAACAAGCCTGACCGATGGCCAAAATGACGGTTAAGAGTTTGCTTAGTAAAAATACAAGTAGGCTATAACAAAACGAAAAACTAAAAGGCCCGAAAGTCTAGTAAAAACGAACCAAATATCACAAAGCAGGAAACAAAAGACAGTACAATCAAGAAGTGGCTAAGCAGTGAGACTACCATGGTCTTAGATAAGATCTACGCCTTTGATAATTTGGGGAGTTGGAGCTTCCCACTGATTCACCTAATGTGTTATCTTCCAAAAGCCGTAAATAGAATGAAGACGAGGAGTGAGCACCTGTCCAAGAAGAGTGTAAAAAGTGATTTTGTGACATAAGGCGATATGAGAGAGAGAGAGGTATGACTAAAGCATCTGTTGTTTCTTTCGATCCAAATGGTCCGGCAAGAAGTAGCGATGGAAGAATCCAGTGTGGGGTTAGGCAAAGTGTAATGCCAGTGCTCGAAGAAAGAGCTATATAATGGGATGAAGCCAAGGATGTGGGCTGAGGAGGAGGCCCGGATATAAAAACTGAAATCAAAGCCCAAGAAGAGGTGAGTGAAGGTTTCATCTTCAGCATGGCAAAAAACACATTGATGGTCGATTTGGATATTCTTGCGGATCAGTCTGTCTTTGGTGTTCGCCTGATCGTGAGCCAGGCACCAGAGGAAGAAGCGGACACGAGGCGGGGCGGAGCATTTCCAAAGTTTGGGGAAATTAAAGGATTTGTTGGAGTAGTTGAGATGGCGGTAGCAAGAGTAGATGGAGAAGCCATCATAGGGTTAAGATCCCAGGTAAAACTATTTGGATGGGATGCGAGAGAAATTGCCATGAGAATGTTGGTGAGATGGAGGTGTGAAAGAGTGTCACCAAAGAAGAAAGAGGTGGGGGTGAGACAAGCGGGGCCAAGAAAGTCCACATCACGTACCATTAGAGAATGGTCAGGGAAGGCCACGAAATGTCCTTGTGGTGCTAGACATCATTCCAAAAGGAGCATGTCTGGTCGTTGCCAATGGAGGTGAGAAAAAAATGGCGTGTACTAGGAAGAACCCGGAGGACTCTCCGCCAAAAAGGGGATGTACGACCATAAGTTGTGGAGTGGAGGACAGCTGAGGGGAAGTTGTTGTAGTGGAGAGAGAGAGAATCAAGGCTTTCCAATTGAAGGTATTGAGGGTTAGACAATGCCAGAGCCATTTGGAAAGAAGGGCAAGGTTCATATTAGACATCCTTATACACTGGATGACGCTGAATATGATCACCCCGGTTGATGAACAACCATATAGGGACTCCTAAAGCATACAAAGATAATCGACTCTAGATATAGAATGATCATATCCTAATGGGAGCAACCTACATAGCCCTGCCGCTTTCCCTTGCTCTATTCATTTATCGTGTGATGAGACTAAAGATTACGTTTACCTTATAAATAGAAGAATATCTTGGAATGCTAACATTGCCTTCCAAGAAGATATGCAATGCTAGCATTCATCCATACAAGTTTGTTCTAGGCCTAAACAAAACAGAATGACTCCATCTTTAATCATCTTCAAAATATTTCCAGTTCGAAACGCACCAGCCGGAGCGAAGTGGTTTTCGTGCAAGCATGCCCGATCTTAGTCTCTTCGAAATGACCTTCGATAGTTTCTGAAAAACTCAACTCTGTTTCTACATAAGTGCGAAGTTCACCTAACCGTTTATGAGAATAGGCTTGCTTATAATTGTCGAATAAATTTCCAAAGTTAAAATGGACAAATTTGATAATCAGTTATTTGACTATCAAATATATAAATAACAATCATCCAAGGATTTAATTTTCTATAATAATAACCAAGTCTCTTTAAAATGAATCTTTCATTATAAAATTTCATTTCAGAATATTTATTTAAAATATTCATGTATTTATCTCATGATCTAAGTATTTGCAAAATATTATATTTTAATTACTTAGAAAATATATTCGTAACTTGTATTAACAATAAGCATATTCTAAAAGCATTTTCAATTCCAAATCATATATACAGGATAAAACACAGTGATTTTAAAAAGAAACAGATATAAGAATAATCTCAAACATGATTCCTCCAGCATTAAGTGCAGACAAATGTCCATATCACCATTTTTAAGAAGATCAAATCGAAGAGAATCAAATCAATTAAGGTGAAACCCAGTGCACGAAGCTTCCCGTATGATAACGGACTCTGGGAAGGTCGATACTACGCAACCTTTCCCTCGCACTCCGAAGAAACTGTTTCCGGATTCGAACCTGGGCGCCCAGGCCACTAGCCAGGTGACCTTACCATTGCGCCAAGGTTCCACCTCAGAATCGAATCTCAATTCCTTATATAAATTTCATTGATAAATCCTTTTAAAAAATATCTTATTAAAAAGACATTTAAATTTGTAAAGCACTTTTTAAATAAATATTCTATAAGAACAGTTTATATTTAAAAACACTTTACTTCAATGATTTATCGCAAGCAATACATATAATAAGTTAGAATTTTACTTAAAATACCAGATTAAAAGAGTAATTTATTATTATTGGAAAATTAAAAGCACCTTTAACCTCATAGATGAATGATTTTTTATTTTTAAAGTAAAACAAATAAAATAAGATTATTTTGTCTTAAAATATCCTTAACGGATAAATTAATGAATCTTCAAACCATTATGAATAAATGAATATTAAATTTAAACCAAATAAATAAATAGTCATTAATATAAATAAATTTTAAATACCTTTAAATGAACAACTACTAACATCAAAACATGTTTATTAAATAAATTAACTTTATTTTAAAACATGATTAAATAAGGATTTCTCTTTTAAAACATTAGGAAATATAAATAAATACTAAAAATCATTTGCTTCAAATGAACTTGATGACTATAGTTACGTGATGATTACGTCTCTATCTCAGAGAAACCATAAGCAACTATAGCCCAGAATCCATATAATTAAAACATTTATTCTGAAAGGCATAATAATCATAATGGTACTTAAATAAGCTACCATATATTTAATTTATCTTTCCAAACAAGCATAGTATCTACATAAACAGGCATACGCAAATAAACAAACAATTAGCAATTAAAAAATAATATAACTAGGGCTGGACATTTTTACCATATTACCACTTATCGCCATTACCAACTGCTACCAATGTTTTAAAACGCAAAACGTGTACGTGAGGCATTTTCGGGTCCGTGAGGCGAGGCGTAAGCCTTTCGGGTAAAAAAAAGCGCAACACATATATTTAATTTTTAATATGGAATAATATTAAATGTCAAATAGTAAATAAAAACCATAAATCATTCAAAACAATTCAAACAAAATACAATCATCCTTGCACATTTAATATAAATTGCAAAAGATCAAATGATATCTTCCTCCTCGTCCATAAGCATGTTGCCATCCAATTAAACAATGACCGCTAAAAAATAGCGTAAAAAAAAGACAAAAAAAATATAGTAAATAAAAAATTGGAATCAAGCTCGATTCCATCACTGGAAACGAGCTCGATTCCTTCACTGGAATCAAGCTCGATTCCAGGCATCGAGCTCGATTTCAGTTAAGGAATGGAGTTCGATTCCAGTTGAATCGAATTTCCAAGTCCAAAATTTCAAGCTTGAGATTACCATTTTTTATCTGAATATTTGAGCGTTAGGGCAGAAGATGAAGGAGTGAAAAGTGAGAAGCAGGTAAGATATTTTCTATATATATATATGCGTACGACTCAGCCAACTGAGGCTTTGAGGCGTATGTTTTTTTGCGTTTTTCACGCCTCAATGGGTTGAGGCTTAAGTCTCAGAGGTAAAACACCTTCTGAATTGCGCCTCAAGGCGTTTTTGCTCACGCCTCGCCTCAAGGCGCGCCTAAGGCGCGTTTTTTAAAACACCGACTGCTACCAATTAAAATGGAATCGAAAAAATTGATAATCAATTTGTTGGTACGATTTGCTGAACTGCATGAAATTATGCTGTATGGTAATGGTAATTAACTATTAAATATGGTAATTACCGGACTTACCGTATTTTTTCGTACACACAAACATACAAATGTATATATAGATAAGTGTATATGTAATATTTCTATTATGCAACACCGCATTTAAAATAAAATGATTTAATAGAAAATATAGCAAAATACTATTATCTATCAAATTGCATGCAATTCTTATTGTATATTTTTTAAAGATAATACGATTTTGTACAATATTTTAACTTCTTGCCTACACAAAATAAAAGTAATAAATAATCATATAATAGAAAATAACAACTCTTAATATTTACTCTTTTAGCAAGAAGAACTATAAACAAACACAACAACAACCCAACAATGTCCATCCTCTCCTGTCTAACTTCTCCATTCCCTTGGTGAAATTCCGATTTGATTTCACCGATGAACTCCACCTCCTCAACACTACATCGTCAACCTCAAGCCCGACCTAAAAATCGCGACTTCGAACTTTTGTCGGTATTGCAGGAAATGTCGCATCCTTCACCAAGCCATCACTACCCCTACAAGCTCTGACCAAGGTGCTGCATGATCCCACGAACAAGAATCCAAAGTCGTTTTATCCTAAAGCCTCACCAATATCCAAAAATCGCTAACCCTAGATCATCAACACTCACAGCTAAACTATCGGATACCCTATGTGATGCCGCAACATCCTGAAATCCGCCTACATATGGATCTTGGCTCAAGTGACTTAAAGATGCCTCTTTTCAATTTTTAGAATTTTATAAGAATCGATTTTGATTTTAGAATGAAGAGGAAGTTTACTTTTTTCTCTTCTTGTACACGGCTGGAAGAAGAAATAAATAGGGAGGAAAGTGCACAAATGAGTTGCCTAAATATTAAATGAGAAGTGGTGTTTTTGGTGTGTTCAAGAAGCTAAGCTTCGGGTTTTTTTTTTCAAATTTGGCACTTCCTACAAAGATTAATTCGCGTATGGACTCAGAATGACGCAACAAAAAATTTCGTCGTGCTCAGCATCTCGATCAAGGTTATCACGACGCCAAGTCGAGCCACTACAGTCTAGAAGACTAGTCGACAAATCGTCCGACTAGTAGTGACTAGTCGACAAGTCTTTTATATACATATATTTATTAGACTTAAATATATACTATAATTAGATATAATTATAAATTTATAATAAGTTCAAATTCAACAAAGATAAAATAATAATAGGTTCAAATTCAACAAATATCCATAATATATCCTAGTCACAACATAATAATACCCATAATATCCATAATAAATCATAAAATGAGTATGAACTCAAGCAAAATTATCTATCTCAATATCATCTTCATCTCCTTCAACATGGGCATTGCTTGGATCGGGTAATGGTACACCATAATCATCCTCCACTTCTTCATCAAGAGGAATAGCTTCTTCATCTGAGTCTTCATCAACTAATCCAAATCTCGAACTAGTGTTACGACGAGTGTAGACCAACATCTCACTAGCAGAACCAACTTCAGATCTCCTTGGAAGGTTGCGTCCCTCAAGCGCATGTGATACACCTTGTGCTTCATCCACAGCACTCCAAAAAGTATCCTCTTCATTGCTAATCCACTTATTATTCCACTCGAAGTCATCAAGTACAAGTGGATCAAAATTCCTTCCAAGTACAAGGGTATAATATAACTAACAGTACATATAAGTTTTAAATATACATACCTGGCAGCGACGAGATGCGAGGAGGAGCCGACGAGGAGCAGCGACGAGGTGCGAGGAGAAGCAATTAGGTTTTTTTTGCTATTGATGTTATCTGTAACGTCCCGGATTTTTGAATAATAATTATGAATATTTAAATCTTTTTTAAATATCGATTTGGTGATATAAATGAATTTTATATCGAAATTATTTATCAGAAAATGGAGTTCGAATATATATTTTTATAATATAATTAAAACAAGCTCGAAACGTCACGGTAGTTCGTAATTTACGATTTGAACTTCAATTGAATATATAAAATCCGTTATAAGTCAGATTTGTGTGAAACAAGAAACGTTAGGATTTATTTGATAATAATTTTCTAATGAAAAGGGAAAAAAAGAGATTTAATCGCATAAATTGTAAGTTATGTCCAATTCAAAATTTCAAATAGTCGTTATGGAAATCGTTTATGAATTATAATTTGAACATCGTTTAACCCGAGTTATAGGTTCAGATTATCAGATACTGTGAAGTTCAGAGACGAGTTGGAGGAGTCCAGACGTATGATATAGAGTAGTATTCCGATGTGTATTGTATTTGAGGACAGGTGGTGATAACTGTCCAGTTTGTTTTGACTGCTTTACTCTGATGATTGTAAGTATTATTTCAGGTTTCAATAAAGTTATTTCTATATTATATTTTATTCCGTTGCGATGTGAGATTCTATGGTGTTGATTCTTCTTCTTATTCTTCTATTCTAATATTTCTTTCTTTCTTTTCTTATCCTCTAACTTCTTTCTCTTAATGTTCTACCTTTCTGTATAATTTGGGTTGACTGTGGTAGTTAAATGTCAGCTTAAATTATACGGAAAAGTGGGACGTTACAACGTGGTATTAGAGCGAGGTTAAGAAGTAATCTTGGCTCTGTGGTGTAACTCAATAGAGATAGGGCTAGTAATACCCTAGATTGAGTTTGAGTATATATATATACGAGAGAGCGTATTTGTAGATTTTATATAAAAAATATATTTTGTATTGTGATCGGTTCAAGTGTTGG
This sequence comes from Allium sativum, assembly GCA_030737875.1. Taxonomy (NCBI): domain Eukaryota; kingdom Viridiplantae; phylum Streptophyta; class Magnoliopsida; order Asparagales; family Amaryllidaceae; genus Allium; species Allium sativum. Next base: position 18,310 of record JASFAX010002720.1, on the reverse strand, counting down.
AAAACCATATTGAACTGGCAATTGGAACAATATTATTTTATAAAGAGGGTAAATGAAAAAATTTGCCCAAACTATATTTTTATATAGAAAAGGAAATAATTTTCTCAAGTTCTAGTAGTATTGGTTGTATTGGTTGTTTGATTGATTTGTTTGGAATTCGGTAAAATGAATTTGAATTGGTTAGAAAATTAATTGGTTAATTGAATGAGATTAGCTTGGTTAAGTGAAATGAATCAACGAATGAATATGAAAATGGAATTTAAATCCAATAAATTTGAGGTTTGAATGAATAATAAATTGAATAGAATCAATTATGAAATGAAACTAAATGATTTAGCCATGCATTTGTTACTTGTAATATAAATTTAGTTAAGTACAGATTACAGAAAGCCATGGGAGTTTATCTGGTTGCATAGATTGAAATACAGATTGGAAGGAGATGAAAGATCAGTAATTGATTTGCTTCGTAATCGGAGATTTAGTTGCCCGACAAACAGGTAAACCTTAATATATTGATTGGAGTGAATGATTTTACCCCTGAGTTGGGTAGCCGCTTGGCTTTCGTTTTCTTTTGGTGAAGTTGAGGCCCAGAGTGACAGTTGTAGTTGTTCCGATTGAACCACACAAAGGAGATGCTGGCGAAAATTTTCGAAAATTTTATAACTTAAAATATTCTTGATGATAATTTTAAAATAATTATTTTAAAATAATTGGGTTTGAGGCATCCTTCCCACCTTAGTAATTTCGGAGACGAAATTCTTTTAAGGGGGGAAGAATGTAACGTCCCAGATTTTTGAACAATAATTACAAATATTTAAATCTATTTTAAATATCGATTTGGTGATATAAATGAATTTTATATCGAAATTATTTATCAGAAAATGAAGTTCGTATATATATATATTTATAATATAATTAAAACAAGCTCGAAACGTCACGGTAGTTCATAATTTACGATTTGAACTTCAATTGAATATACAGAATCCGTTATAAGTCGGATTTGTGTGAAACAAACATTAGGATTTATTTGATAATAATTTTCTAATGAAAAAAAAATCGAGATTTAATCGTATAGATTGTAAGTTATGTCCAATTAAAAATTTCAAATAGTCGCTATGGAAATCATTTATGAATTATAACGATTTATTATATAAATACGAGGGATTTTTCTAAAATTTGAACATCGTTTAACCCGAGTTACAGATTCAGGTTATCAGATACTGTGAAGTTCAGAGACGAGCTGGAGGAGACCAGACGTATGATATAGAGTATTATTCCGCTGTGTATTGTATTTAAGGACAGGTGGTGATAACTGTCCAGTTTGTTTTGACTGCTTTACTCTGATGATTGTAAGTATTATTTCAGGTTTCAATAAAGTTATTTCTATAATATATTTTATTCCGCTGCGATGTGAGATTCTATGGTGTTGATTCTTCTTCTTATTCTTCTATTCTAATATTTCTTTCTTTCTTTTTTTATCCTCTAACTCCTTTCACTTAATGTTCTGCCTTTCTGTATAATTTGGGTTGACTGTGGTAGTTAAATGTCAGCTTAAATTGTACGGAAAAGTGGGACGTTACATTATCGATCTCGTCTGGTACAAATATCGATCTCATCTCGGGTTTTATCGATGTCGATCAGAGAAATTAGGGTTTTTGGGCCGGCTTAAGCCCACTCTCGTCGGATTGAACAAGTCGACTGTCATCGAACTTGATCGACCGACTGGTCGACTTGTCATCGACCAGTCGTCGACGTGATAACAGTGATCTCGATACAATCCCGAATAAATAATATTATACACTAGTTATTGAATTTTGAAAAATCACAAAAAACACTATTACTTTACTAGTAAAAATCAATTTATAACACTATGATTTAAATTGCTAAACGATATACGTTTGTATCGCACACGATCGCACAATAAGTCTGATCGTCGCAAAATTTGAAATTTTACAATAATTTAACATTTCAGATCCGATAAAACTGGTTCCATCAAATTTTGAAAATATTTGCAAAATGACTTATTTCACATGTTAACGATCGAGTAATTATAAATCGATTTTCAAACACTTTAATTTATTGATAATAATTTATTATTATAGTTCACATTCAAATAAAATTTTACATAAGTTCAAATCAACTTTAATTTCATTTTAAACTCAAGTTTAAAAAATTTCAAGTTGATTCGACCATGGTTTGAGAATCCAGCCGGAACCCCGGGATTTCGCCCATCCCGTTACGGTTCTGGCCAGCACCGAAACGAAATCAGGGCTCAAATCCGATTCTGGCCATAAAGCATGGGAAAAAGTGTTAAAAAAAGAAGCAGCAGCTATATATTGGGTTATGTTCCTGTCTCATCGGCCCGAACCGCTCAGACGATCAAAATAGGAGACGCTGTTAAGGGAGAACTGTTTTCTTTGTTCGGATTTCTCAAACTAGAGGGAAGGTGTTGATTTATGCTCCCCCTATACTGAATCACTTTCTCAATTTGCTTGCTTCTCCATTTTAATATTCCTTTGCGTGAGAACCAGATCTGGTTTGTGGAAGCACTTTTTACAATATGGAATGTCGTTCACTTTTGCGTTTAATTTGGTTAGGTGGGCATGATGCTCCCATGTGTACGGGTTGCTGCAAATAGTGCATCTTCTTAATTATTATTGGTACATATGAAATTTTATAATATATTTAACTGTACACAATTTCTCTGACTTCTAGTATCACGTGACTTCGGGTGCAGATTTTAGTAAAATGCTTATTAAAGTTTAACTTGTGACCTGTATAGTAAAGTTTGATAAAGATTGATTAACCCTATATATTATAGTATTTTTATAATAGAATGCAGTGTGATTTATGCTAATATTCAATAATTTGTGTATTTGTAGAATAAAAATACCGAAGCGAAAAGACCGGAATTATAATGGAATTTATGAAACATCTGAAATAGGACAAAACTTAGTTTAAATAACAGCAATTTCATTTTAGAGGTAGCGCAGATACGTTTGAGCTTATGGAATTGGAAAACGGGAATTAAACCGGAACTTCCGGAATTTCCGAAACAGGACCGGAATTTTAAATTTTCTGCATGACCGGAACGGAAACGGAAACAGGGTTTTCGAACCTTGGATTCGACATTCAATTTCTCTTCATTTCAATTCAAGTTGTTAAATTCCAAAATTAATTAAAATTTAAATTTTATTAAATATTTATGTACTAAAAAAATTCGGGTTGTTACATATATTGTATATATAGGGCTAGAATCAGCAACACCTTACATCCCCTCGTTTCAACTACATGGTCGTCTATAATTATATAAGTGACAGAAGAGAAACTATAATTATTTGAAGGGAATGTGCTTAAAATCAAGAAATTTTAGGATTTGAGGTGTATCAAAATTAAGGTAACCCTCCCCCCTTCTCCTTTTTATTTTGTGACACCCCTTTTGCATCCAAACCATACTCGCTTGTTTATAGTGAGTGAATGAGAAAGGGTGAGTTAGTGAAAAAAGAGAGAGAAAGATGATTGTATGGTAGAAATCAACGGCGTTTCAGAGTGTTGTACTGTTCAAATGCAACGGAACGTTGTTATACACAAACACACTCACTTTGAAAATCGGAACATATAGTTGAAGAAAATAAGTGTAGCCATGTTGAAAATCAAAATCTTTTGCAAAATCACTAATAATAATTGTAATACATTTGGTGTCAAATTTTTTTATGTCAGCTTAAACTACCAAAAACGCTCTTAATATCACGCCTTAATATTTAAAAAGATGATCTAATAATTAAATCTCATAACTAAATTTATTTCACAAATTCATAATGTCAGTGTGGTTTCACAACTAAACTTCCAATCCGGTGAGGGTACGGATCATTGAGTGTGGTTTACGCTCGGCCAGAGCCTTGTGAAGTTACGAATCGCCAAGTATAGTTTATGCTCGGTAGGAGCCAGGCTAGGTTGCAAGATATCGAGTGTGGTTTACGCTTGGCAAGAGCCTGACTATGATCGTCGAGCATGGATTACACTCGATAAGAGCTCGAAAAAGCTAAGGATATGCAAGAAATGACCATGAACTTGGATATCAGCTTGGTACAACTACAAACTTGGATTTGATAATGGAACTACTAAATGATCCAGAAAGATCGCAAACTTAGACTTGGCGAAACAATCATATGATATCGTGGAAATGGATTTGGCTTTGGTTATTGGCTCAGAACAGCCGTTGGACTAATGGACAATCAAGAAAGACTGGATTTAGCTCAGCATTAAACTGGACTTCAGATTGGTTAATTCGGATACTTGTTGGTTGTGGACTTCGAAATTATGACAATACAAAGCATATCTTCCATAACAAGATACGTTTTGAAGGGTAAGTGTTATTTTGCCTTATGGAAAGACCGTTCCACAATAGATTTAGATATATGGATTGATTAATCATCATGGCGGATTGCCCTAAGAGATGATCAGATGGCTCCATAATCCAGCACAGACAAAGATATGGAACTACGGATGAGTTGATTAACTCGAACAAAATATTGAAAGTGGCTAAATATGGAAATACACTGGGATGAAATCTGAATCGGTATACCTTAGATTGGTATACCCTGGATCGGCTATCAACTCACACCAACATGAAATTCTTGACGTAAACCAAAGCATCTAGATTGGTACACTTGGTTAACTCTGGATCGACATCATTTGAAGCTCTTCGGATCGGAAATGGCATGGTGGGCTTCGAATCATGGTTGTTACGGCGGTAAGTCGAGTCTAGTCGACAGAGGTCCAGTTAGTCGACTAGTCGTAGACTAGTCGACTAATATTGTTGCTACTGAACAAATCAAATAAACAAAATGATGCATAGAATTTAATAAAGTGCAAATTGCAAAGAAAATACAAACCAAGATGATGTTTCAACAAACGTACTAAAATCTAATAAAGTGCAACATAAAAAACACAAATGATGCTATCAATTCAAAAATAGTCATCTAGCTCACTTCATTTGCCTCACAATCACTAGTTTCGTGAATAGTAGTCGGCGCATGTCCATAATCATCATCATCCTCATTATCATTTAAGATGAGAGGATCTTGTTCCATCTTACTTTCACGACGTCTACTGTAGGGTTAGACTTTGACACTTGCAATTAGCTGGACTTTCGACTTCGAGTTCGAATTTGAAGTTCAAACCTTTTTTTTCGATAATTGATTTCTTGATCGTTTTTTTCGAATTTAAAGTTCGAACTTCTAGGGTTCGGCTTTTTTTTCTTTGATATACAGAATGGATCGTTTGCTGATCGTTTCTTTTTTTATGGGTCGATAACACGTAAGGCTCATTTTTTCCCTAAAACCTGGCATTCCAAACCATTAGAAATAATCGAGTAGACCAGTCGAGACTAGTCGACAAATTTCGATAAGTCAGCTGACATTCTTACAAATAACTCGGTCGTGGCTTCAAGTCGATGACTTGATCTCGGCTCGTCGATTAGTCGTCGACTAGTAACGACTAGTCGAGGGTCGTGATAACAGCGCTTCGAATTGATGTACATATGGAACGCATACTTCAACAACTTCGAATTCGGATCGGCTCGAATGAATCACCCCTGGATTGGCAAGCGAACCCAAATCAGAAGGAAATGAGGAGCTCACGAACCTAATCGATTCGACCTTGGTTGAACCAAACATGATTGGTACCGATTCGGATTGCCCCAGATCAGTATCAATCTGAAACCTAGTTTTGGACGATTTGACTTGGTCATCTTGACTTCCCCGACTTCTCCGTTGATTTTCAAATCGATCCACATTCATCTGCAGCTATAATATAAGACACGCCACTGGAAAATTGATTTTTTTTTTCTCTTGGAAAATTGAATTTTTTTTTCCCTCTCTGGCCGCGGAACCTTTACAATTTTCCTCAGAGAAACTACCAACTCTTTATCTTCTTATTCTTAATCAAAACAAACTATATTTGTGATCAACGTTATAAATGAAAGATTATAACAAGTGTACGTAGGTCCAGAGTTCACTATAAAATATTGGGTTCATTTTCTATTTTTTGCATCTCTATGTTGGATATGTGACTATGATTTACATATTAAACGATTTGGGTGTTTGCGCCATTTTTGACGTCAACAGGCTGCTATGATAAGCAAATGAGAAAGCTTTGCATATGCTTGACACATGAAATGGCTACGATGGCTAATAACAAAAAATCATTTTTTTGATCATTTTAGTACAACCTCCTCTCATGATTTAAGACCAACATTTTAGTACAAGAAATCGTTTTTTCCACATTAATGTAAGTTCCATCTTTAGTTTAGAACAAACATGTAAAACTGTAACAAATATTTTTCATCAACTGTGTACAAGAAGATTAAATTTTCTAGCCAGATGCAATAAAAGGAGCCTTGAAATGGTATGGTTTTTATGCTCAATCAATGTCCCTTAAATTGCTAATAAAGTTCCAAAACCGTGGATAACATAGATTTATACTGTCACGAAGAATGGTTAAGCAACTACACCAAAAATAAGATTCTATACAACAAAACTATGTTATTATCAAGATTATACATACCTGCTGATGTTCAGTATCTGTGAAGAAAAGACGGGAAAGTAGACCTCTAGGTGAATTGTGTAGTGGGATAACTTCCTGTTTCAAATAAACCCCAATTGAATGAAGATAATCACCCGAACTTCCATGGAATCCTATTATTTTTCCACTGGACAAGGAAATTGAGAACGAATCACTGGTTGGTTGTCCAAATGTTCCTTTTGAGGAGACGTCGGATATAAATTCAAGAGATGTCACAACGATATTGCCATTAAATGAGCCATAGGTTCCTTTTATCGAAGTGAGGAACTCATTATTGCCAAAAGTAACCTAGCATTAAAAAACTAGTAACACTTAGAATCGGCATTTCCTAAATTGAAAATCCAACGGCTGTGCTATGTTTGTAAAAATTACACCCAAAACTTCAGAAGCATATTTCTAGCGAACAGTCAACATTAACAAGAAAAGGCTTTATATAGTTATCTATTCTGTCACATGCACTCTATAATCATAAAAAAATAAATCAAATGGAGTACCATAGAAAGTTGGCTGCTTGTACCTCCCCATCTGCCTGAAGATTGAGATATTCCATTGGTCTCACAAAAAAACTCGATGGAAATGATTACAGCTGCATGAGCAATGTTAATACTTCTCAAATGAGTAGTGGTGTCAAATTTTCCAGGATATTCTCGTCTATATCCCCTAGTCAGACCCCAGGGCGATACCTTGATGATATTTTCCTGTAAAACAACTTTGGAGATGTGAATAATAGAGAAAAAATACCATGCATTATCAATGTATAATGGACGAATACTGTAAATCAGCAACTGATTCAGGTAGTGTGGTGTTTAAAACCGATTGACTTACCATATCTAGCTAATAGTGTGAGCTTGATAGTTCTGAGTATTTCTTGCCTCGTCTACATGATTTAACATTCAATGATATTTGTTCCCAAGAACTTGCTGACTGAACAACCTGGAATATGTGGATCAAGTTGTTTTGAATTTTCCTTTGATTCCCTACTTTTCTTATTTTCACGACTTTTCCTTGTTGATTTCGTTAGCGTACTATGTGGATCAAGTTGTTTTGAATTGAGCAAATCAGTTCACATTTGAAGTGGAATTGTTGAATGGCTGTCAATCAAGAATCAGCAGTAATATAACTATAATCGTTAAGTTATGCTTATCTATTAAATAATAGTAAAGCAGAAGCTTTTCAAGCTCTCTCCTTGATCCTCTCAATTCTCTCTATTCACCTTGATTCTCTCAATTCTCTCTATTCACCTTAATTCTCTCTATTCACCTTAAAATTTTCTCATGATATTTTATTCAAAATTAAATACTTTCTATTCACCTTAGAACTCTCCAACTTTAAATATTTGGTTTTTAAGTTTCTAATCAATCTATGTATCTTCTCATGATATTTTATTCAAAATTAAATACTTTCTATTCACCTTAAAACTCTCCAACTTTAAATATTTTGTTTTTAAAGTTCTAATCTATTTATGTATCTTATTAAACTTTAAAAGGTTTCTCCTTAATTCTCTACCTCATGTCTTCTCTCTTTGAAAGTCTCTGGATATTTTATATTGATTTTTTTATTTAATAGACTTATACCATCTCCGCATAATATGCTTATATCTAATGTATTATTAGTTGGTTCTATTTCAACAACGCACAAGCACTTTCGTGAAAATTAGATCCGAACTATCTCTTTTTCCTATTCCACCACTTTGGCTTCCTTTCGTGAAAAATATCTCATCTCATTGATATGGTTAACGTCTCTAAGGGGAATATTTCAACAACGCACAAGCCCTTCGTTCATTTCTTTTCCCATCTCTAAGGTATTTATTCGTTCTCCTCTTCCTGCTACGTTTCTGGATTTCAGGTTAACGTCTATATGGTTGTTTGTTATCCACTTTTTTTTTGTACGTCTTTTCTACCATCCGTACATTTCTGGATTCCGATTTTGCCTCCTTTGGTTGATTTCGGCCGCTTCGACAAAGGGGAATATTTTTATTGGCAGCTGGCTATTATCCAGTTCAGTTTATTTCCAGATTTGTTATATGGATAAGTTTTTAATTATAATCAGGGAATTTTCAAGGTGAAAGACCTTAGTCCTGAATCGTTTTGTGATGTTCACCTTCGGTTTACTTACATGTATTATTATTCATAAAATTTGACTTGAGAATTTATCTCAAATTATTTGTATATTTACAACAATATTTAATGTTTAAAAGAATTAATACTTGATATTTAAAATGACTACATATACAGGATGCATTTATAAAAATTAGGAAAAGTTGAAATGGTTGGCCTCATAAAGCCACGACTGTTTAGTTCTGAACTACTCATGTAACTTTTGTTGGTTGTTCGTTAATTTAAGACATTTTTATTTCATTGTCTTAAAGGCTAATGGATTTGAGGTATCTATGTTATTGCATGAAGGTGGACAACCTATAGTTAATGTTCCTTTTTATTTCATGTTCTTTGCGTTGCTATTTAAAACTATATTGCATAAGGAAGAAGAGATTTTTTTTTCTTCCATGTCAATGGTGGCACTGAAAGAGTAGTAGTGATTCCAGGAACTGTTTCATTTGTTGTTTGCTTTTAAATTTAGCGTTTGTAAGTTAATTTAGCATGGTGTGAAGTCTCAACATATTAATTTTTGGTTCATCTTTTTAATGTTTTGTACTATATCCTTTTAGTTCCACACCCATTCATTTGTTGGTTGATTCTGATGGTTAAGGATTTCATCCAAAGTTTGTAAAAACACACCTTCCCCCCCCCCCCCACCCACACACACACACATACGTGTGTGTGTATGTATGTATGTATAATATGTGATCTCATGTTTTAGAGATTGTACAATCATACTGAAATAGGATAGAAGATAATTTCTAAAAGGCTATTTTGGTTTAATTACGGCGGCTGCAGCTGGATCTCTATAGTTGGTTGTTATCTGCAGATTTTTCACCATCTGTAAGGTTATTTGTTCCCCTCTTACTGTTGCATTTTCAGATTTCAATTTTTTCTGCTCCATTCAATTCTCAGATGCCCTGATAGAGGGAATTTTTTTAGAAAAACATGACTGTTGTATTCATCGTTTATTCAACTTTTATTGGTAGCTAGCTATGCCATGTTGTCAGGTTTGTTCCTAGATTTATGATATAAATAAATTTTTAAATACGATCAGGGAATTTACAAAGCGAAAGAGCTTAGTTTTGGAGTTTTATTCCATGTTAGCTTCTATTTCCTTAGAATTTTTGATTTGCTATTGATATTGAAATTTAATATCTTTGTTTCTAAAAGGTTATTTTGGTTTAATTACGCTATCTACGCTTGAATTTATTTGCACTTTCATATGTCTTAGTTTTTTCCCTTTCCGTACAGGGACGACTTGGTTTGAATAAAACGCGGTAGAGCCGTTTGTTTTGCTACAATGCTACCATAATTTCATCCCGCCTCCATTGCAAGGTAGTGCTTTTGCAACTTGGCAATTCATGATCATACTCATGTATGCATATAATTTGTGCACTGTTTATCTTGATAAATAAATAAAACATGCTTATAATTTGCTCTTCATTGGTCGATTTATTTATGCTTGGCCTATTAATGTGTTTTCATTTTATTTATTTATTACATTTATCGACAAAAGAGAAATTTTCGATGGTTTTGAATTAATTATTAGATTGTTTCCATTTAGAATACTGAAACGAACCTTTAATACATGTAATACGGGTCTTTTATTTGTCTAGCCATGGTTATAGCTTTGTAGATATGTTTATCTACCGAAACAGAAGACAATAAATATATCATTGCAGTGTTTAAAATGTTAACGCATTTTTGAATACAGATTCTTGAATCTAACATTTTTCATGTTGCATTAAAAATTTGGACTAAACTGTCAAATTTTGGCTTATGTGAAGTGAATTCTTCTCTACAGGTTTTTTAGGCATCACCTTGCTTGGGAATTTTCTCTTTTCAACTAATTGTTCATGTCCAACAACTAAGTGTCAATCCATGTTGAAAACAGGTGAAACATATCAAGCTCTTCTTCTGCTTATAGTAGATAACAAATGATTCAAAAGAACTGAGGTTTTGGGGTTCTCTCTTGGCTATCTTCCCTCCCGTGAATTTTATAGGTATGCAAAAATGAAGATGATAAAGATAATTTTAGAAGAACGTGCTAAATTTTGATTATTTTAACAAATGAACAGCGCAAAGATTATAAAGCCACTTTAATATGTCGCACGACGGTTTTATCTGAATATTAAGGGAAGATAAGAACCTATTTCGTAACATTTATTAAAATTTGCAAATTATATCAACTCACAATAACATGTGCCAGATCTGAATGTACAACAAGGCTGACTAAGTGAATCATTACGATGATTGCTTATATAAGTAACTTTACTCAACCTTAGTATTTTCCAAATTCAGCTCGGACGTTTATTACTCCTATTTGCAACGTTAGCTGATAAGTATAACATGTGTAATTATGCTTGATTAATGGTTTTAAATGTTGTATATCATAAATGGAAATAATTTATATGGAAAACTTCCTTAAAAAAAACAGAATATTAATTCATTTCTAACCATTATCTTTTTCTCATATTAATGCTAATTGATTGCTATTACATACCTGATTTACACAGTATATGTCATTTGAACGATATGCATGATGATCAATGAAAAAATGGCAGCAGATATGTCATTGGGAAACAAAACGTACAAATGTAACCTAAGATAATATCATCCTTAGTTATTTGTTCTTAGTGCATCCAATATCAGCTGTTGATAGCATTATGTGTGTGCAAAAAAAAAAAAAAAAAAAAAAAAAAGATGCTCATTAAAATTAACCACAAATAAGCTTGTGCAGTGACATCATAAAAATCCAGCTGTTATCCCAAATATAACACACATAAAATTTTCGAAATACCAAGGAATTGCGCGAAAGTAATGTATAATATATTTTAAAATTTTGAATATTTAGTTCGTTAGTTGAATCGATTTTGAAGTTTAGTTGATATTTCTTTATACTTCTGTTAGAAAGGAAGCTTTGTAAGCTATAATTGCTAATTCTTTATACTACATTTACGATGATTGACTTAAGAAATGAAATATACTGAATTTTATGCAGGTTTCATGGGACTATATTAATTTATTTTCTATTAATAGTAAATATAGTTAGGGATGTTTTCAGATAATAATTTAATTATTCATGGTATTCAATGGTTTTGTGATCTAAATATTCACACATTGTGAAGTATTTTTTCATGAAGTGTTACACCCACATATGATTTCAGTTTTAATTAATTATATTTATCAAGTATCAACTAAAGACCGTTTAAATCAAAGGTTTTATTTATTAGTAGTAACCAATCAATGGTTGAGCTCTCCAAATTCTTATAACTTTTCCATTATATTATTTGTATTCCTATGTTTGACGTCCCCTCCTTTGTTTGTTAACTGCATGTTCATGTTCATCACTTTAGATTGCGCTAACAATACACTTAGGGAATAAGAATATTTAAGATGTATTTTACACTCTTTTCATTATATCCTACCTCAGACTACAATCACCTTTATTTAAAGGAGTGATAATTGTTCGTCAAGCCTTGATTTACAGTGAGTAATAATTTTTGTATCTACATATTCTAATCGATTCAGGCAAACTACACTGGCAATGAAAATGATTCAAAGAATTAGCTAATCAAATTAGTTGATCTTATTTTAGGTTGGAGCAGTTGAGCCACGATTCGAGTCGCTTTTTTATGGCAGAATTGGTGTAGTGTACATTGGTGACTATAACGTAGCAAAGGCATCTAACAAGTTTTTTCCGATCCATAGAATCAGCATTGAGTTCAACGCTTTGACAACGGCCGACAAAATTGAAAACCATGCTATCAAGATACCAAAGCATTTCATCATCCAGCTAGAATTAAGAGAACTAAAATAAATTCGGAATAGCTTTGCGTTCCTTCAGCTTGCCCCTGTCAATATTAATTCTACAAGACTGGATCGGTGGTGCCTACGTGATAGCTTATCATGTCCCTTCACTGGTACATTTTATCCTTCAGTATTTTACATCCGCTAGAGGTAAAAACGAATATACTCATTGATCATCATCAAACATCAACATTTGCTGATTGTACAAGTAACATGATTGCCGCTGCATTATAGGGAAGCAAAACCTCCATGATCAATCAAACGTCGATGGATGGTAACACAAAGACTATTATTTTGACGTCAATCACCACTAGAAGTTACTTTGGTTGTCCTGACATCTAGATCTAACCCACAAGTACCCTTCCTCTGCTGTCATTTGTTCAAAAATTTGTCCAGTGATTTTGACATGTTTGGCTGCTTTGTCGTGTGACAGCCTCTGCAAAAGGAAAATTGCCAACATTCAATAATGAAGAGGTCCAATACAAATGAAAAGCTGTCGTGTTAATGGTGAAAGGCTCTCTGAAATACTAAGCCCAAATTTCTCTCGGGGTATGCGGTAACCTAATGCTTTAATATTGCACATGTATAGTTAGTATAACAAAGCACTTCTTATAGCATTTTACTTACCTGCACGATCAATTATTTAACAACACTGACAATTACAGTGACACATGTCACTTTCAAATAAATTGCATTTTTCCTTCATTTGTTTTGATCTTTCCCTCTTAAATCACACATAGGATGGGAGAATTATGGAATTGCTGGCTTTTTGTGGTAATGTTAAAAATTAAATGAAAATTTTATGTTTGGGTTCCGAAAAATAAGGATCATAATGCTTATGATGATGATATGTACTATGCTGTCAGTGTGAATTCAGGGGAGAAAATATTTGTTACTGGTGAAAATATTTACGTTGTTACTAAATATGAATCACTGCCATCTAATTTGTTTTTTTTTTTTAAATATGTTCTTGAAGATGGTGTTAGGTCTAATGGTCTTCATTTCATGGATAGATGGTTCCTTTGTTGGCTTTGGGGCGTTATTATGAAATCAGACCTTTGCGCGGTTTACATGCTCAAAATAGATTTCACTGTAAAAGTAAATTTTCGTGCAATTTAAATTTTCTACTATATACTGCCAGCTCCACTGCACCTGACACATTTTAATTGTATGGTTTTAATATTTTTTTCCACTTGACACTGGCAGGAAGGAGATGGACACATTTCTGCTTGCTATTGGATTATAAGCAGGAACGAAATAAACAAAGATATAAACATGCCAAATAAGTTAACAGCTACGCGAAGAAGTGCAACTTTAGTTTGTAAATTTTTGCATCAGCTTTATTTTGATGTCTTTTTTCTTTCCATTGTTCATTGATTTTTATTTGACTTTGAGAATTCGGAGATTTCTGATTTTTATATAAACAAATATACATTGGCCCTGCATGTTTGTTTAAACTGTTGTCAATCAATGTTTTCATTTATGTGCAATACTGCATGTTTTTTTTTCTCTTTTTATACCTGTGTCCTCTAAACAAGCGTACTTACTGAATTGATTTCATGCCCAGTTGTATTTTTTTGTATGTTGTGCTGGCTGTTGTGTCCAAATAATAATGCAACAGCCTTTATACAAGTTTATCATGCTGTATACAAACTGACTTAAAATTTTCAGCTTTGTTTTTTTTTTATGCACGTTGTTAGGTTTCTCCCCTTGCTTCTTCGTACAATAGCTCTGACCTCACTTGATCTTTTACGATGCATGGTTTATAGCATTTCAATTATTCCTGTTTGTGTTATGCTTTAACCTATTATTACCATGTGTGTTTAGTTTTAACTGCATCTGTGCTTCAGTTTTTTGTAGAACATGGTTATTAATATCAACCAGTATGCACCGCCCAATAATGCCTATATGCATGTTCAGTTTTTTGTAAAAGAAAAAACATGAAACCCACAAATCATTTGCAACTCCCGTGTGCGAAGCGCGGGTGCATACTTATTTATATACGTTGCAATTTCTAATTAGAATACAATTTCCAAAATATTCAATTTCAACGCATGTATAGAAAATAAAAATATTACTCCATCCAAACTATTTACAGTTTAAAGCCCAATGATTTTCAGTAATTGACAAAAGTTCAAACCATTCAAAATAAAAGTCTATTATATTCAAATGATAATACAAGCTTAATCTTTTATTCATTTATCGTTTAACATAAGATGCCTATATTTAAAATGGTAAAATATATTTACAATACATATCATTATAAAATTTACATTTAACTTAAAATACCTATTTTAAAATTACCATAATTATTTATAAAACTCACCCCACTTTCTCATATGTTTTACGTTTCAATTCATATGTTTAAATTAATTATGCAATCTTAAGTTTAAAATAATAAGATAATGTAATTAAGCGATATTCATTAATTCGGATGACAATATGAAAAATTCAATAATACGTGTCACACTCATATCAATGAAATACGATAAAATTGCATTTTGATTAAACTAAAACACGTAAGTCACGCAACATACAATATAACATAAACAATAGGGAACGCCCTTTAAATTTTGAAATACCTATACATTTTTTTGTCAAAAAACATGCTATAAAACATTGTCACTTTTAGTTCCTGCCAATCTATGAATAAATGCCGTCATTCTTACAAAAAAAAAAAAACATCTGTGCGAAGAAAAATAATAAAAATAATGTTTATAGAAATATGAGACTAAGTACAAATTTAATTTTTTAAATAAAACAAAACAATAGCAAAAAATATCAACATTTTTGTCATGCATTACAGCAACAAAAAAGTGGAAAATAGGTTTTTTTACAGCAAAAGCCTTAATTTTAACCTTTTACTGAGCTATCACAATTCTTTTCTAATATTTTATATTTAACTTCATACACTAGAGTTAATCACAAATCTTAAAACTATAATTAAATTTAGTAAACTATTAGTAGTTGATGTGTCAAATAAATCATTAAAAAAAAGAAATTTTCAATATTTGCACAATATCATATTAAATAAATAATATAAAATTCATTTGGATATACAAGTACGTACATCAATCACATAACATAATTATATACGTAAACAATAATCACAAGTTTAATTTATGATTCATTTGTATTGATACATATTAGTGCATTCTGTAAAATTCTTATTTTAATTAAAGTGCATACCTTCTGAAATTTCTACAGTTGTCATAAAAAGCCACCTCAATATCACATAATTTTATACATTATCATATTCCATATATTTTCAATTAATCACGTAAATGTTGGTTTTAAATTATATGAATAAATTTAATTAATAATTATTCACTAATTTATCTAATAAATCCTTAAATGTTATGGTTTCAATATGTACATCATATTCTTATTAAAATAAGGGAAAGTCTATTTAAACATAAAATTTTGGTATACTTGGTGACACAGTTAATCTCCACCATTAGACCACCCTTTGAATTCTACATCTCCATATAAGGATAAAAAGATCCAGCGGCTCAGATCTCTTGTGCTACTAACTATGTCTAATTTTGCGTCCAAATAGTATCTCTTCTAAAAAAAATAGTCAAGCGGATTTTTCATTTAAATAAAAAAATTATAATTTAGATGTCATAAATAGTATACATGAGCAACATTAACAAAGTTAATTTATTATTCATTTATCTCAATAAATTTATCAGCATTGTAGAATTCTATTTTCAACTTTAAATATCCATAATTTAACATTTGTATAATTATGTGCACTTCATCGACTGTTTACTAATTTTTTATATTTAGATCATATGTATTTAAATTGCTTACGAAATCTCGAGTTTAAAGTATTTTAATAATCTATATATATATATCAGTCATATATGTGTAGATTTACATATTAATAAAAATCATAATAAAAAATTAGTGTTTAACTACGTAGACGTGTAGATCACATGCATACATTTATGTAAATAAACGACAATAATAAAGTTAATTTGTAAATAACTATCATTGTTTATGTACATAAATAATAAATTTATCGCACACTACGTTAAGAAAAATACTATTTTGAACTTCAAATAACTCTACAATAAGATCTAAATAATTTTGTTATAAAATTCTTCTCAATTTATTCAGATTATTTACTCTTAAGATAATATATTTTAACCAATTACATAATTTCAAAGTTACCATATTTTTAAAAGAAATAAATAATATTTTTTTAATATATCTAAAATAATTATAATATGTTAGTTACAATATAAACGCTTGCTTATAGTAATAAGAACAATAAAAAACAAATTACTTTAAACAAATAAAAGATACATAATACATACCTTATATCAACAACAACAATAATAATTTATAGTTTATATTTTTTGTCAGATCCATCATGTTATATAATAAAGCTCCAATTTTAAAAATAAAATTCTAAATACTATATTTTTAATATTATCGTGTGCAACGCACGGGTTACACACTAGTATAATATGATATGAAGTAAACAAGTTGCAAAATTGATGTGTTGCTTATCATCTATTTGGTTGCTTGTTGATCGGAAGGAATAAGGTTGATAAACTTAAACAGAGGAAAATCAATGAAAAACTACAGAGAATCGACATGCGCTGTTTATAAATGTTTACAGTAGTTCGACGTCAACGAACCTTCGTCCATTTGATAATTCTAGCTCTTTATTACTCTATTTGGCGATTAAAGTGGTTCAAATCGACGAAGATTCCAAGTACAAGAAAATAGCCAAAATAACAAAGAGCTAAAAAGTCCCAGAACTCTTCAATGCAACGGTATTTATAGGCAGGGATGAGCTCGGGCCGATCATAATATTAGCCGAGAATTCGGAGGGAGTAGGATGACCATGACTCAAAATTTCGACCTGGATCGCTGATGATTGAGTTTCGAATCAATACTAATTCGCATCTGCTCAATCATTGAGCGATCTGGAATGAACTGACACATGCCTTGTCAATATATTTGGAAACCCGTTGTATAGGTCTCTATTACAACGGTTCTTTCTGACTAGTTGTAATAGATTTCAATTTTACAACGTTCACAAAATGTCTGTTGTAATAGATGTCAATTTTACAACGGGCAAAAAGTGACCATTGCAATAGGTGCCAATTTTACAACGGTAAAAAAATGCCCATTGTAATTGTTATAATGAATGTCTACTGTGAATTTTCAATAATAAACAATTAGTAATCACAATGCGTTCTTAAAATTAATATTTATTATTTATTAGTATTTAATCATTTATCATTAATAATATTATATATATTAGTCATTTGTTACTAATTACTAACTATAATATTGCATCACTAATAATATTTATCATATTAACCATATGCTACTAATATTTATTAATCATTAATAATATTATATTAATCATATGTCACTAATATTTATTATATACTAATATTTAACAATTAATCATTAATAAATAATTTACTACTATACAAATTGATTTACTTTGTAAAAGCTTTCGAGGGAATCTTCGCCATATCGAAGGATCGAATCAACGTGATTTTTTAATATGTGTGTTATATATATTTAAGCAAGAACGATGGGTGAATGAAGTATAAGTTTGCAACTATGAACAAGATATTTGAGAAGAGCACCTTATCAGGGTAATTTAATTCATGATTTTTAATTCAACTAATTTATAATTAATCGATTAATCAAAATTTCAAAGGCATATAGTTATTTATCATGACCTAGCAATGGTGGCAGCGACAACTCATTCTTCTTCTCCTATCTCCTCCTTCGCCACCGATGCCTTTCACCTCTTCCACCTCACCCTCCACCCCCCAAAC